>JAYRBW010013330.1:0-13158 GCA_036023295.1 Invenusta paracnida | reverse complement strand
TATTGAGCAAAGTTTTATAGTTAGCCGTATTTGTAAAAGTTTTATTAAAATAGTTTGAGCAATAGAAGTTTATAAAGTTGCGTTTAGCAATTGCTAATAATTTCAAAGTGGTTGCTTTAAATTCAAATAATTTAAATAGAAATAATTTAAATAGAAATTCGAAAAGAAATTATGTTTCATAACACATCGGAAAGTGGCGAAAGATGATGAAATTTTTGTGTAAGTAATTATACTTTATTTATCAGCATATGCGATACTTAAAATAATAATTAAACTTTTAGATTACCATCGTAGTGTAAATAAATAGATATTAGCTGTCTTAGTTAAATGATTAGTTAAATAAACAATAACAATTCATTTCGTTAACATTACTGATAATAAGCTGTATTCGCTTTGGTCAACTTTCAGTTTTCATCTGAATTTCAGAATTAATCCATTAAGTGTTTTTCGATAAGTAAATATTTTTTGTATTAATATATAGTTGTGTTAATTCATTTAATAATACATACTCAATTGCATTGTTGTAGTTTTGTCTACAGTAATGTTAGAGGTAACTGTTTATTTATTCCGATAATAAAAATATCATCTCATTTTGTGTGACATGTCTTTGTTCTTTAGCTTATTACTTACCTGGCAAATGTAGAATGCAGAACATTAGGCCCATAAATAATTATATGAAACAAAAAATAAGTATGGGAGAAATATTTAAACAATAATGGTGTAAGTTGGAGATCGATTTCATGGTGTAAGTTGGAGATCGCTGTCATGGTGTAAGTTGGAAATCGCTGTCATGGTGTAAGTTAGAGATCGCTGTCATGGTGTAAGTTGGAGATCGCTGTCATAGTGTAAGTTGGAGATCGCTGTCATGATGTAAGTTGGAGATCGCTGTCATGGTGTAAGTTGGAGATCGCTGTCATGGTGTAAGTTGGAGATCGCTGTCATAGTGTAAGTTGGAGATCGCTGACATGGTGTAAGTTTGAGATACATTAAATATTTTAAACTACAAGTCACTCTGAAATTATGTTTATACAGTATGTTAAAATGTCTATAAATCCAAATAATGGAACAATACCTTCGCAATTGTCTAATTTCATTAATAATTTATCATTATGATTGTATAAATATTTCAAATATTTAATCTAGGTACACCGTCTCTAGTAACTCACAATTAATAAAAATTATCAAGACACAGACAATATTAATAATACATTTAAACATATTATCTGCACAATTCATAGCAATATCAAATTAAATCATACATATGTTTTAATTCAGGCCATTTCCTTCAAATTAATTGACGTGTTGTTAAAATATTCTGAGGAAGATATATTCTATTACAAACTGATAACATTTCAAACGTAGGCTATTTTTAGTTTCGGAAGCTTGATCAAAACATTTTTACCGTATGTAATTAATTGAAATTTGTGGATTTTTTAAAAATTAATTTAGAATGTCATCAAACTAATTAATGAATGTCAGCTATTACGTTTTTGATCAAATTCTGTCCAAGATATTTGTTTCAATATATTTCAGTATTTTCATTTTTATTATACAACTTTTTAAAAGTAGTGGTCGATATATGTATACATAATAAATACTGATCCGGCCAAATGATTCATAAATTTCTTAAGTCTTTTATCTAAATATAAATCTTTTAATCCTTTGCTTCAGGCTGAAATGCCAACTAATTTTAGATACGTACATGTTTTTCAAATTCATTATTTCTTAGCTCATTTTCTAACAGGATTTGGGTTTCAAATATTTTGTTCATATTTTGTTGATATAGGTTATAATTTTCCAAATAACTTGGAATTTAGTTTCTGCTCAATTGACCTAACCGATTGCTATATTATGTTTTAATATCAGAAGTTGCTACAAAAATACAGCCTGTTCAGGAAAATATTACAAAATATTTGTTAATAAGCCAATGGCAATTATACAGTTAATAAATATCAAACCAAAATATTTGGAAATCATGTCGCAATTGTTATTGAAGGCAAACAAATCCCACGCAGTACTACAACTGAATTTCTACTAATTACAAGTAGTTTAAAAGAATACTTTATACTAATTTAGATATGGAAAGTTCTAATTTGTATTATGGTAATATCATAAAAATACAAATGTGAGATTCACTAAACGAAATAATCGATATATGTAAGTAAACAATATTGTAAAAATGTAGCTTACAGATCCAAATCAAAATGACTCAAAATGTTCACACAATAATTTTATATTTAATCCGTGTTGTACTATATTTAAACTCTCATTATCAAAGATCATGTTCTTGTTCCTTGTATGATTTATATCTAGATAAATACCGATAAACGTTTAAAGTAAAATAAATAAAGACACGAATTTAATTCGCATAACAAACCGAAGCTGAATGTTAATTTATTTAAAACAAATAGACAAATAAATTGGTTAGTTATGAACAATAATAATCAAATTTTAGATCAGAAGTAACAAAGTGAACGATTACTACAAAACTATAAAATACACAAAATAGATGACGTTCAGATGAACATATATTTGTCGGACTGGTCGACCAGTCCGACAAATATATGTTCATCTGAACGTCATCTATTTTGTGTATTTTATAGTTTTGTAGTAATCGTTCACTTTGTTACTTCTGATCTAAAATTTGATTATTATTGTTCATAACTAACCAATTTATTTGTCTATTTGTTTTAAATAAATTAACATTCAGCTTCGGTTTGTTATGCGAATTAAATTCGTGTCTTTATTTATTTTACTTTAAACGTTTATCGGTATTTATCTAGATATAAATCATACAAGGAACAAGAACATGATCTTTGATAATGAGAGTTTAAATATAGTACAACACGGATTAAATATAAAATTATTGTGTGAACATTTTGAGTCATTTTGATTTGGATCTGTAAGCTACATTTTTACAATATTGTTTACTTACATATATCGATTATTTCGTTTAGTGAATCTCACATTTGTATTTTTATGATATTACCATAATACAAATTAGAACTTTCCATATCTAAATTAGTATAAAGTATTCTTTTAAACTACTTGTAATTAGTAGAAATTCAGTTGTAGTACTGCGTGGGATTTGTTTGCCTTCAATAACAATTGCGACATGATTTCCAAATATTTTGGTTTGATATTTATTAACTGTATAATTGCCATTGGCTTATTAACAAATATTTTGTAATATTTTCCTGAACAGGCTGTATTTTTGTAGCAACTTCTGATATTAAAACATAATATAGCAATCGGTTAGGTCAATTGAGCAGAAACTAAATTCCAAGTTATTTGGAAAATTATAACCTATATCAACAAAATATGAACAAAATATTTGAAACCCAAATCCTGTTAGAAAATGAGCTAAGAAATAATGAATTTGAAAAACATGTACGTATCTAAAATTAGTTGGCATTTCAGCCTGAAGCAAAGGATTAAAAGATTTATATTTAGATAAAAGACTTAAGAAATTTATGAATCATTTGGCCGGATCAGTATTTATTATGTATACATATATCGACCACTACTTTTAAAAAGTTGTATAATAAAAATGAAAATACTGAAATATATTGAAACAAATATCTTGGACAGAATTTGATCAAAAACGTAATAGCTGACATTCATTAATTAGTTTGATGACATTCTAAATTAATTTTTAAAAAATCCACAAATTTCAATTAATTACATACGGTAAAAATGTTTTGATCAAGCTTCCGAAACTAAAAATAGCCTACGTTTGAAATGTTATCAGTTTGTAATAGAATATATCTTCCTCAGAATATTTTAACAACACGTCAATTAATTTGAAGGAAATGGCCTGAATTAAAACATATGTATGATTTAATTTGATATTGCTATGAATTGTGCAGATAATATGTTTAAATGTATTATTAATATTGTCTGTGTCTTGATAATTTTTATTAATTGTGAGTTACTAGAGACGGTGTACCTAGATTAAATATTTGAAATATTTATACAATCATAATGATAAATTATTAATGAAATTAGACAATTGCGAAGGTATTGTTCCATTATTTGGATTTATAGACATTTTAACATACTGTATAAACATAATTTCAGAGTGACTTGTAGTTTAAAATATTTAATGTATCTCAAACTTACACCATGTCAGCGATCTCCAACTTACACTATGACAGCGATCTCCAACTTACACCATGACAGCGATCTCCAACTTACACCATGACAGCGATCTCCAACTTACATCATGACAGCGATCTCCAACTTACACTATGACAGCGATCTCCAACTTACACCATGACAGCGATCTCTAACTTACACCATGACAGCGATTTCCAACTTACACCATGACAGCGATCTCCAACTTACACCATGAAATCGATCTCCAACTTACACCATTATTGTTTAAATATTTCTCCCATACTTATTTTTTGTTTCATATAATTATTTATGGGCCTAATGTTCTGCATTCTACATTTGCCAGGTAAGTAATAAGCTAAAGAACAAAGACATGTCACACAAAATGAGATGATATTTTTATTATCGGAATAAATAAACAGTTACCTCTAACATTACTGTAGACAAAACTACAACAATGCAATTGAGTATGTATTATTAAATGAATTAACACAACTATATATTAATACAAAAAATATTTACTTATCGAAAAACACTTAATGGATTAATTCTGAAATTCAGATGAAAACTGAAAGTTGACCAAAGCGAATACAGCTTATTATCAGTAATGTTAACGAAATGAATTGTTATTGTTTATTTAACTAATCATTTAACTAAGACAGCTAATATCTATTTATTTACACTACGATGGTAATCTAAAAGTTTAATTATTATTTTAAGTATCGCATATGCTGATAAATAAAGTATAATTACTTACACAAAAATTTCATCATCTTTCGCCACTTTCCGATGTGTTATGAAACATAATTTCTTTTCGAATTTCTATTTAAATTATTTCTATTTAAATTATTTGAATTTAAAGCAACCACTTTGAAATTATTAGCAATTGCTAAACGCAACTTTATAAACTTCTATTGCTCAAACTATTTTAATAAAACTTTTACAAATACGGCTAACTATAAAACTTTGCTCAATATCTAAAAGACAGAAAATCCATAAAATTTCTTTTAGAAAACTCAATAATCTTTACCATTGATTACTTTTAATCTAAGCTTTCCGTACAAGATATTGATCTAAAATATATCGGAAATTTCTAATCATTAAAAATATTTCTAACCATTAAAAAGACGATAAAATAATCTACACTACATTTCGACTAGAAATTATGTTTCCACAATGAACCATTTTCCGTCCCAAATTTACCTTTACAATTTATCAACATATTCAAACCCCATGATTAGAACAGTAGTAAGAAAATAGGGTTTTTGTATCATCTCTTTTCTCCACACTTTACTACCAATCACAATCAAGTATGTGCTCAACCAATGACAGGGAACAAAAGTTATCAAGGACACACAGCTCTCTCAGCGCTCCCTGTTTTCTGTCGACCTATTGAATGGTCGTCTCTTCTCGCTGGCAAAGCATGTCTCAATTTATCATTCAACTTCAACATCAACCAACGTTCCCTCCATCAAAGTGGGGTCCTACCACTGCGCTATGATGGGAAAAAGGATCCTTCACACAGTCGCCATTACTACGGCAGACAATCAGTTCTACGTACTTTCAACTCTCCTGTCATAACAAGTTTCAAAGACTCACTATCCAGTAGTGAGTTTATCTGGTTCTCCCTGATCAATAATAAATGCATTCATTTAATAATTTATGTATACATTTAATAATAAATGCTTCCGTAAATGTATTGAACTGTATAATCAGAATCAATACGAGTGAATCTCTGTATATAATTACTCTATAGTAAAACCCCCTAGTGATATGTAACACTTATACATTTATTTTGGTAATATTGTCCTTTAAAATTATACAAAATAAAACGTGACTGTTATAACGCAGTAAAAGTTTTAAAAATAAAATTTAACATTGTAAAATGAACTAAGATTAAATAACCATTAAGTGTATTGAACTGCAAATAGTATATCGAAATTGTAAACGTTTTGATTACTTTATAAAAACGTTAATTCTTTTTAAGTAAGGTCAATATACTAAGCCAGCAATTTTAAGAATAAAAATACTCGTATATATATAATTTGTAGTAAACTCAGTATTTTTCAAATTTCTAGCTAACATTTGGAAATCGTTTTTTACAAGAAAATTTACTATATTTCTATTCTTCTATTCAATTCTAAGTAAATATTAATTTGAATTATCACAAAACAATTCTTTCTATAGACAGAGAATCAAGACAGATGTTGAGGCTATCAGAGTCATTTATTAGTAGAACAATATAATCTCCTTAATATACGGATATGTGCCTTATTACCAACTGTATCTTCTAATAATAATTATACGAGCAAGTGTTCGGAGTTATCGTTTTGGAGTTTAAGGATGTTTAAGGAATCATTTAAATATATTTTTAAGAGCGTTCAAATTTTTAAATTATAATATTAATTTAATTTAAATGATGCGTCGTATGTGTTATATTAATGCATTGAATTGTGTTACGTTGCTCGGAGACGGGTTAACTTTAGATATATTCTCAGGCATTTTAATAGGTTTCACTCTTCATCTTTCATTTTGAAATAACCCAGTAAGTGCTTTTCTGCCAAGTAATATGTCCCCAATCATGTATTAATATTATTTTTGCGATTGTAAATACAACAATGATAGAATACACTGCAAATTAATTTTAATCTTTAAAATATCAATTCGGATTTTTGTGGAATAATTAACTTCTATAACGCATTGTATCATTGGCACAACATCATATAAACTACTTCCCAAAGAGTTTGATTTTCACAAAGAGGAACATTTTGAATGGTTAATGTATCTTAATATTAACGAGTACATTAAATTTGATAATATGATGCAATATAATGACACAATAACAGTTATCCAGTATTACGAAGCACTTGTTGAGATTAGGTAATGAGATTTCATTAATATAACTTCTTATGTGTTTACAATTTTACTCTCAACACAAGCAAAATAAATCATTTTCTCAAAAGTACCGTGCATAACAGGCCATTCTTATATAACTTTTCAAAACTAAGAGCAATTTTCTAATATTAACCAATTATAAAAAAATGACGTCCAAACTCAACTAATCAGTTCCGCAACATTCATTCTCAATTTCAAATTGCAGAACGTCGGAAGGACAACTTTACAAATATAAATTAACTTCTCAGATTTATAAAAGTATATATACATTATCAATAATATTTCAATCAGGGATTTATTGTTTGTAGCCTCAAACGTATGTACTACTGCGAAAATGTAATTTACTAAACTGTTATCTACACTTATTTTGAGCTCGTTCAAATGCAAAATATTTTAGAATTATATTTAAAAAGTTTTTTATGATCTCCTATTTAAATGTATTATTACGTTATATCATTAATATGCATTGCTTGGTTTATCCTCAATTAGTCTGAAATTGTAAAGATTATGAAATCTACTTTTTCTGAACTTGATCACAGAAGAACCACTCCCAATTTAAATTTTTTTCCAAAAGCAAACTCTGTTTTTGTTTAAGATACTTTAGAAGTATGTGTACATTTACGCACTTTGCAGGTTTTATATTTTATTATCTATCATTCTGCTTTAAGACAAATATTTATGCAAGTGATGTCACATCACTTCCTACCTTTCTCAGATATTCTATTTCGCAATGAATGTCCAGATGCGTCGAGGAGTGGTAATTATTCTAGTAAAGAAACATGTTCTTCGTCAGCCAGTTTCTCAGCTACTTTTAATCAAAACTGAAATTCAAGTCAACAACGTTCAAAACGTGCCCTAAAAATCATTTTAACATCATGAGCTAAACTTAGCAACGGTAGAGTTATCTGAAAATTCTCCTTCCAAATTATATTATTTTAATTAAAAGATAAAAGAGTAACATGTTTCTATTGTATATTTGTTTTGAGAATTAATATTGAAGTATGATATAAATATCCGTAAACGTAATTCAAGTTCAACCAAATGAAAGATGTTTATTTTCAAAATGATTATTATTCTACAATTGAAGTAAAAAGATATCATTTTTAATTAAAAAGAAATAGAAAGTGAAGTGCCCATTAAGTAATGCTTATTGTAATGGTTAATGGCCTCTAAGGTATTACATGATATGTTGAGAGCTCCTGCATTGTCCGGATTTGACTAACATGTTAAACAATTAATTTTAATTAACGTAATGCACTATTTTCTTCCTGTTATTTTTAAAATAATTTTATTTTGTGGAGTTTGTATAGTATATTTCTAAATTGATATAAATAATTGTCTATGCTTTTTATCTAATTACATTATTATCAACTTTCAGGAAGTCTTTTCTCTATTGAGTACCAGACCGAGAATATAATACTCGAACACGAAATATCTTTCTTTAAATCTGTATCTAAATATATTCAGAAATTAATACACAACTTGCAAATATGTGATATGTACATTTTGCTTTACGACAAATCTCACGGTGTATCAAATTAATAATAAATTGAAATAAAGAAACTTAAAGAAAATCTTTCAATAAGTAACCTTTACAAGATGGGTGATAATTGGATGAAAAGATGCGCCATATTTGATGCTTAGATTTATATAAGAAATAATAATATTAACGTTAGACAGTGTATGTCAGAGAATAATTATAATTACAAATTAAGGTTTATTTAACCTACTAACAAAGATAAAACTCAAATTTCAATAAATAAATACAAAATTCTGCACATATGAACAACACTACAGCTTTCACATCACATTCTACCCGAAATCTGTACACCACTTTCCCAATCCTGGTGTGGACTTTAGTCTCTCTTATCTTCAACATCTTCGGCTCTCTAGGAAATGCTCTCACAATGGTGGTAGTGGCGGTCGTGAAAGACTTCCACAAACCCAACTATCTCCTCCTTTCAGACGTAGCTGCTGCTGATTTTGACCTCAACAATTTTTCCCATTCCTTTCAAAGTTATTCAGGTTTACTTTCGAATCTACAAAAACCAAATCTTGGGATCGACCAAATTCTGCATTTGGGAATCTTCAAGCAATACATTTTTTGTCATAGCTTCAGTATATGGACAGTTGTTAGTCGCCTGCAATCGTTTCTTGGCGGTCTTTACACCTGTCTTTTATCGAAAGTACTTCACTAACCGGTTTGCGCTCATCATTTTATTTCTGGGGTGTGTTATTGTCCCTACTATTTCTGTTTATGGAGGATACACCCCTTGGATTGATTTTTATTTGAATGAGGAAATAGGAAACTCTGGCGTAAAACCAACTAATAACCAACTAATAACCTGATATATACCATTGTACTCATTTTAGGGGCATTCTTTCCTGTCTTCACCACGCTATTCGTTTATTGTGCAATCTATCTTCGCCTCTTGCTGACATCTGCTGTAAATCGGAACCCAATTCTTCAACGTTCACGGGGTCTGGAGCTATGTGCATCTGCAGTTTTATAATTTTACTATCCATACTTTTATTGGATACAAATAATAAAAATTTCAGCTCTGCCGAAAACCTGTATTTTCTTTGGTCAACATTCAGTTTTAATCTGGCTTTTGGAATTAATCCAGTAAGTCTTTTCGGACAAAGTAATATTTTATAGTTGAATTTTTACGTTACCAAAATTGAATTACCGATATTATTTTTGCGAAAACAGGGCTGCTGGAGAACACTATAACAATACTTTAATACATATTTAAAGCTTAGAGTTGATTATTATTTAACCGCAAATAACTGTAAAAAGTATTACAGTTAATTTTATAGTATTATAGACATTATTAAAATTATTTGGTTAGACTTAAAGATACCACAGCTGCAATGTAAAAATTATTTTAGCTTTTCTGGGAAATATTTTTGAATCCCATTTATAAAGTAACAGGTAGCTTTGTTTTGAGAATTTCTTCTTCTATTTTAATATAATAGTTTATAAACGTTAATTAACATACTAGTTGGAGCAAACTGTATACTATATCAGTAATATTCTGAACACTTATTACGTATTATTAATTAATACCATCAACAGGGATCACTTGATGGTTCAATGTCTATTATTTGCAATTTTATAGATTATGAATTCTGTTTTCTCGTACTCTGCAGTTGTCATATTTTTTATCAATTTGTTTGATCTGATTAATTGTTTTACGCAAGATATTATCTAAAGCAACAAATAATTTAAAATATCACTTCTCTACCTTTCTCAGATATTTTACTTCAGCATGAATGTCCAGATGCGTCGTGGAGTTGTCATTCTGTTGAGAAAACACATTCTTCGTCAGCCCGGTTCGCAGTTTGTCTCAATTAACACTGAAATCCGATTCAACAGAGTCCAAAACCTGTCCCGAAATCCAGTCCCATTTCCAACAAAGAATTTAGTTCATTAATAGGCGTTATGGATGATAAGTGTGAAGATTATAAAATGGATACACTTGTTTATTTGATTCATGATTATAATTTATTTTACGTTACTATAATTTTATTTCAAATAATAAACTTAAATTTATTATTATTTTGACATACTTTCATGTAGCTTTATCTTTATTTACGAATACAATACTTTTACAGCGAAGAGAAAAGGTCCGTCACAATCAGTTTTTTTAACTAATACAAAATATTAATCTCATTGTTCTTCTAATAAATGACATAAACAATTGGCTTCACACAATCACAGACCTTTAGATTTATGGTCTTCAGGGTCATCTAAAATAAAATGGACGCTTACTCAAAACCTCCACAACGTAATTCCTATATAAATCTGTTAATAGATGTATGTATCTATTTAAGATATTGAGTATTTATAAGTAGTATTTTGTTTAGTATCTTTATAGTATTAATGTTATTCTTATAAGTCAATAGATGTATATATCTATTTACAATATATAGAATATTTATAGTATTTACGTATATAAACACTTACAATAATAGCTTTAATAAGGGCCATGAATTTAGCTGATATGTTTAGTTTTAATATTATAAATGTTTCATACAAAATAGACCGGTATAGCTCGACAAATATATGCGCTTCTGGCTCTGTAAACGATTTGTCTATTTTTGTGCTTTTTAAAGTTTTGTAGATATCCAATTTATTGTTATGAATAATATAACTTATAACTGTTGTACATTTGTAGATTTGCTATAGAATAATAAATGAGCTTACAGCTTCGTTTGCGATATGAATTAAATTCAATTCTTTGTTCTTTCAACTTTAAATGGGGATATTAAATTATTATTTGAGCATTTTGATTCTGAGAAATATTTATCTGGAATTTGGTATTAAGTAATTTTTCTAATTATTTCTACAATGTATTAATATATTTTGCTTTGTTTAATTTTTGTCTTATTGTGTGGT
Organism: Invenusta paracnida; assembly: GCA_036023295.1. Taxonomy (NCBI): domain Eukaryota; kingdom Metazoa; phylum Platyhelminthes; order Proseriata; family Coelogynoporidae; genus Invenusta; species Invenusta paracnida. The sequence continues at coordinate 1,745 of JAYRBW010013330.1, read as the reverse complement.
ACGTTTTCATTGTTTTCATTCATGTAATGACTGATGATTAATACATTTATTTTAAAAGGCAGACGAATTATTCCTCAGAATAGAATTTTCATTATTATCATGGTTGTTTTCCCATCTACTGGATACACTTTTTGAAACCAAATTAAAGTTGCTGTTATTTCTAATTACGCAGATTATAGAGTTAATTGTATAAGGAATTGCACGGATTTTCCTACTTGTGGATGCGGTACAAATACGAATGCTAATTGAACGTGTTTGTGGTATATTATGCGTGTCATACGAATGCTAATTGAACGTGTTTGTGGTATATTATGCGTGTCATACGAATGCTAATTGAACGTGTTTGTGGTATTTTATGCGTGTCATACGAATGCTAATTGAACGTGTTTGTGGTATATTATGCGTATCATACGAATAAGTTACTTTCAGTCTTCCTTTTGGCTCATAAGTATTCAGTTCATTTTGTTGTTTATCAAATATATCGTCTGTAATCTGTTTTTAATGAAAAACAATTCTTATAATTATTTTACTATAGTTTTAATATTATAATTTCATTGAAAAATAAATGTGATGTTAAATTCTCCTTTTATACCTAATTATGCTTTAACGAATAACTTATAATTAAATATTAAAAGCTTTTGATGCGCTTATCATGAATTAAAATTATAGAATTCGCAAATTTTGAAACTTTTTCAATGTAATATTTTGATATTTCCAGTCCGTAAATGTTACTAAATATTATTAATAATAAGCGTGAATTTATTTATACATAAATATAATAACAAATAATATTTATTTATTTCATTTAAACACAAATCTGTCAAATAAAATGTATTATCATAGTTTTTATTAAAAGATAAAATAATTATTATTATCACTTGTTTAAGGAAATGCCGTTTGAAGATTTTTATTGGCATATGAGGAAGGGATATTAGTCTTAGTTTATCAATACATAGCACAGAAATTTTAAGTATAGAAATTACATCTGCATTTTTTTAAATCACCATTTTTTTTTAAATTGTGTAATTATTGAAAAAGGAGTAAAATTTGTTCAATTATGTCGGCTTGCCATCTAAGAAGTCTAGCTGGGATTTCATTGGAGCCCGTAGCCTTCGAGTCGTCCAAAGCAGGGAGAACTACTTCAACCTCTTTAGTGGTAAAGAGAACAATCCATCATCACCTACAAGTCCGCCTCTTGTAAAGGAGCAAAGACCGAGTTTAAACGTTTATTGATAATGTCTGCAGGACTTTGCAGTGGTTTGTCTTGCTGTAGATCTTCAATTAGATGAAGAATATCTAAGTTATTGGATTTATTGATACCAGCGACATCTTTGCAATATTTTCAAGCTCCGTGATTCCGAACTTTTAGAAGTTTCTTCGACAAATCAATTAAACATTTGCAATTTCAATATTTAATTTTCTTTGAAGTGATTATATTTAGAAACATCCTATTTCTAGTGTGCATACCAACGGAAATAGACATGGTTTGTCGCTGTTTCAAGGAGAAGTTTACTTTTTAGAAAGGACGTTCATCGATTCGGCGGAATTGCAAGAGTTAAGATATTTGAGTTATAGAATATTCCCAAACACAGATAAGTTTTATCGAAAATATATTTTATTAAAAAGATTTGAAAATATCTGTGAACACTTACAAAGATAACGTTTTTGTCAGGGAATACTTTAAGTACCGGGAAGTGAAACGCGCGAAAAAGGTAGTTTCGACGAGTGGGCCTATTTAAAAAAAA
>JAYRBW010013319.1:0-13159 GCA_036023295.1 Invenusta paracnida | reverse complement strand
GGAAGTGGCCACCCTTGATCCTAACATGGTGAGGAGAGCCATACTTGACATGAAGGTCAGGGCCAACAAGTGTGTACAATATGTACAAATGTATGTAAATATATTATCAAAGAAACAATTCACTTACATTTTTGCTTAAATTTCGCTAAAGGTACTTTTTTTAGAGACACCCTGTATGTTTTTCAACTAGTCTCGTTCTTATAATATGGACATCATCAGAAAAGATAGCAATTAGTATATTAATACAATAAATAATATGTATGTAAGTAAGTCTGTTCCTGTAATATTAATAATTTTTTCATTTTAGACACTGCCAATAATTTTCTCAATCCTTCCATAAAAGAATCATTGTATAGTATAAATAATAACTTTTTAATGCAATTAGGTCAGTCATATTTTCTCAACCTTTTCTAATCTAATCTACATATCTTCGTGTTCTTAGTTTATCAATTTAATTTTTTTGGATGTAGTGAAACTATTGCAACCAATATAAACATTATTTATTGTATTAATGTAGTAATATAGTAAAAATTATTTTTCCTGACGATGTCTATATTATAATGACGAAACGAGTCGAAATATATTTTATTTATGTATTATGAACATTATTATATTGGCCTTTATAATATGTTAATCAAATAAAAAAAACGTACTCAGCTTTTATTATTTATTATTCAAAAAGAATAATTATTCCATATTTATTAGTTAACTTTACTATTATTTTAAGAAATAATTAGTTATTTTATATTAGGAATATTTATAATTTCCACTGTACTAAAGAAAGTACTACTGACATTTTTTAAGATATAATGAAGATTAAAAAAAAACTAAAATTAAATTATTTTATTTTATTTAAAATTTAAAATGAAGTTAATATATCTATTTTTTGTGTTAATACATATATAATTTAAAAAACTAAAACAAATATAATTTTAGAATAATTATTGAGAGTATTTCAAAATCTGTTCATCAAAATAAATATTTTAAACCTGAAAATTATCATTTAACCAGTTGTTATATTTTTATATTTACATATAATTACATAATTACCTATATATATATATATAAATTAATCAATCCATGAGAAAGTTGTTAAAAGTCCAACCACCATTGATTATATAAATATATCAGATAGGTTTATTAAATAGAAGTTATTAAAAAATTTCCTTAAACTCATATACAGGGGAAAAGGAATTCATACTATTCTTCTGTGGTCAAGAAAAGTAAATTATATGTTTATTTATATAAATTTTGTTAGATAAAAGAATAATAGTACTTTAAAATACATTAGTAAAACTTTACAGTCAACTAGGATACTATTCAATGATGTGTTGCATTGTCAAGTCAAGATCAGGAGTGTCAACAATTTATTTGAGAGATTATAGAGAGATGTAGTCTTTATTGTAGTATACTGTTTGAACTGCTGTAATATGAGTCTGGTTGGCTTCTGTGTTCAGTCAGTTGACTGTTATATAATATATACATTCAGTAGAAAAATGGTAAAATATGGCAAAACTTTAATAAATCTATACCCATATATATATATATATATATATATATTTCAATCTGGTGTAGCTGCATCTCTTCCATAAGAGTTTAGTTTTATTTAAAAATATTTATAAAACATTATTAATGAATCATACAGAAGCAGTTACTGATTATTACTCCATTTATATATTCCATTTGGACATTTAATTAAAAGTTGTATCGATTTCTGTGATTAAAACTATTTCTTGTATTTTTTTAAATTAACATTTTAATAATTATTTGATTAAAAATGAATCATATAATATTAAATGTGTTTTTATTAAGGTTATTTTTTTAAATTAAAAACATAATTTTTTAAAGATTATAATATTAATATTAATAGATTAAATAACTTCAAATTTTAAATATTATAAATATTACAGCAAAAATGCTTAATATTGACAAATAGATAATTAATACATTTGTAAATAAAATATTATTAGAAATGTTCTATAAAATAATATGTTTTGTCACCATTAAGCACCATTAAAAAAATATATATATTTAATATGCTTCACTGAATAATATTAATGACTCAGTTCTATTTTCTTTTGTTTAAACATTATAAGCTATAAGTAATAAGTGATAAATAGATGTAAATGTAATTAAATAGATGTAATTAAATGCAATAAGTTATAAAGAATAAAATGTATTTATGTTTAACTTTTTAATTTATCTATATAATTTCAATGAAGACTTGTTTTTTTATATTCTTTTTATAATGTTAATGAACCCTATTAGTTGATATTAACATTTTATAAGAAAATATATTTTCCACATAAAGTTGATCTTTTTATATGAATTGTGAGAATTTTTATCAGTGTTAGCTGTAAAACAGTTAATTAAATAGTAGCACAAAGGTGATCAATACTTTAGGCTGAATATCATATGAGATTAAACCCAACTGTAACTATTTCAAAGTATAGCAGAAAATGTTGATGTTATGTTGATCCTGTGGCTCCCGAATTTAATATAATTTGCTAGTAGTGCCTGTAAGTAGCTTGGTAAACCTAAAGTCTTTGGACAATGGTTTAAAGTTATTTTGCCTTGTGCTGTATCTGAGACTTTTCAAACTTCAGTATTATAAATGATATAAAACTAAAATGGCAGTGGATATTCATACATAAAGAAAATGAATAAAAGCAGGGATATTTACTTATATGCAAAGCATACATAATTAATCAAATTTGTTAATAAATAATATAAATTCCCCTTATTATAAATGAAGAATATGAATAGTAGTAGGAATATTTGTATGTGAAGCATATATAAATAATTAAATTTCTTTCAATGTGAATATCACTATATTGTGAATAGTATACTGGATAATGAAATCCATGGCCTTTCCATTTTATTATAAGTTGCCATTGAAATATAAAGACAGATGAATAAATTGATTTCTGAGAATGTTAAAGTATAAAATGTAAAAAATTATAGGTTTTTTACATAAATACCTAATCATAAAAAATATATTTAGTATCACATTTAAATACTTTTAAAAACATTTTGTAAGACTTTAAACATTACATGAAATTGTACAACTGTATAGTATGCCTTCTCCAATTCATATTCTTTGGCTTTGCTTATGAATATCCACTGACAACTAAAATACAGTTTTATAAAAAAATAGTTTGATTTTATTTTTATATGTTTACATTGTCAGTTAGTGTTTATTATGACTGCATATAAAAAAAGCACAAGAAAATTTTGAAATGCCTAAATGTCTTTTTCTTATACATTAATATATTTTCCTATTATAAATATAATTCCTAGATACAATAAGCATAATCGTCATAAGGAAATAAATTAATGTGTGCTTACATTTTCACAAACATCATAAAATACTAATGAAAATAATGTAATTAATAGTAATATAGACCAATTATAATAAAAATAAAATTCTTTACAAATTAATAATCAATGAAATACTGTGTTTTTATGATTCATAAATGGTATATATGAAATATTTCATTCTTACCAACAGGATTTTCACCCACTTCTGAACACATTTTTAAATATTTGCCGTTTTCGATAATAACATATTAACTATAGTCATGGCTACTGAATAAATTATTTTATTCAAATGAACAAAATTATCAAAATAAATGTAGACTTATATATCAATATTTTTTACGTAGAAAATCCTTTTTAATTTAAATTAATATAAAATATTATATAAATATAAGCTATATTATACACAAATATATATGCATTTAAGCTTTCATTTAATTGCATAATGCTTATATTTATAAGTGTTACATTAACTTAAACCCTATAACTTAAAATTAATAATTAGCAGAGATAACCGAACTAATTATTTCATTTTAAAATATTAAAAAATTTAAGATTCCAGTATTCAATTTTTATTCATTCACTTCTTTCCGCATTTTTCTTTTTTTACTATATAGATAGATAAAAGTTGTGATATAACAGCAAATTTAAATACTTTTTCACGGTCTAGAAAAGTAAATGCCTTTGTTTGTTACTGTAAAATTATAGGCAAAGGTAAACCTTAAATAGACCTCCTGCTAACCACAAAGTTATGAAAAGAGTTTATTACTTTATATTGCTAAAAGCATCCGATTAAGTAATACATTGTCAGTTGATTTTTTATATCCTCCGAAGAACATGCGCTATATTTAGTACAATAGGTTTCTAATTAAATTAATTCCAATAATTGTTTGAAATTACCAATAAATTCAATTTTGTCACATCTAAAATGTAAAAAATTATATCAAAGAGTACCTATTGATAGAGTACCTATTATTACTCTGTGAACTTTGTCTTTGTGATGTTCAGATACTTATAATTAACATTAATAATCAATTAAGTATTACCTACAGAGCTATAATACGTACCTCATCGTCTTATCAAACATAAAAAAAATCAGCAATATAAAAATCATTTATTTTATAGAAAATTGAAAAAATTAAATTGATCCAAACGTAAATTTTTGTGAATGAATTTTTGACATGTGAAATATTTTATTAGGAAATCATCCAACATGATTATTATTACTTGAATAAGATGAAGAAATTATGCATCATAGGTATTATTCTATGTTATGGTAAGGTATACCAGTTTTCTTAATTACTACATTTTTTACTATTCAGGCGATGCATTATCATTTTATGTGTTTTAAAATATTTAAAATGATTTTTCTTCTTTAGACTGATAGTGATACTGATAGTCCAAGCCATTTAGAATTTCACGGGGGAAAACTGCAAAAATATCAATCTCTTCAGTGTTATGTTACCAAAAAATGGGCCAATACAAAATTATGATATTTCTGATTTTCCATATTAAAGAATAGGAAAGGTATTCTGATTGTTCTCTGATTTTCATAAAAATCCATATTTTTGAGGAAAAATAAAGTTTATTTATACTTTTAGATAATATATTTTATATTAATTCGTTCCTCCAGGTGTTTCCTAACATTTAAAATATAAATTAGCCTAATATATTCTATAATTCAAATTTTCGATGCTTTAAAATATTGTTCTCATATGCATTTTATGGCTACAAAATAGTCGAATTATCAATATTGTAAAGCATCTAGAATTTAAATTATAAAATTTGTGAGGCTAATTTTTATTTTATATTTTAGGAAACACTTTGATGAACGAATTGGTATGAAATATGTTATCTAAAAGTAGAAAATAAACTTCTTTTTTTTCAAAAATATGAATTTTAATAAAATTAGACAAAATTACACCAAAACCAGAAAATTTTTCATATTCTTTAATATGGGAAATCAGAAATATTATGTTTTATGTTGCCCCATATTTTAATAGCTTTAGACTTTTAATGTGTTATCTGGGATATATTACTGCAATAAAATCTACACTGATATGTTGTGTTGCAGATTTTTTTCAATCTGACTCCAGTTAATTGGGGCTAAATGGCTTGGGCTATAAGATCCAGCTCCAATTGAAGCCATTATATTTATGTATATATTATTTGGGATTTTATCATTAAATGCATTTTTCAAATTAGGAAACTGCTTAAAAAGTTTAGCTTGATTAATTACGAACTAAATCAATTTTAAGATAATTGTAAAATGTTAATTCATATAAATCATAGACTTAATTTCGTTTTCCACAGTCTTATTGATCAAAGTTCTTATACAACATAGAACTTTATTGTATATTTTCTTCAAAATATAGAATGTTATTTGTAACTCGACCAAACATATATATACAATTTACAAAAGTAGGTATTAATAATAATTAATATTATCCGTACTTTCATGCGGGCGACTATAAAACTTTTAATTTGAGCAACTTTGAACACAAATTCGACGTTTGTAAGTTGTTATCTGATTGCTTTTTTTTATGAAAATTATGTTTTGCTATACAATATTAACATATTGTTTAACATTTTAAATTTATTAATGACGGTGTCCTAAATTGTCAAAATGTAATTTTTCAATTACAAAATAATGATTATACATTTTTTAAAACAAATTAAATGGTGTTTTGTCTTTTGAGAACAAGATAGTTGTCATATTTTTTGGAAAAAATAAGAAATTTGGGCTAATAAATTGCATAATTATCTCCAGCTAATGACTGATTTACACGTTTTTCGAGCTTATCTTTTGAAATTTCTAGGTTTGAGTAATCTATATTTTTTCGACTGTAATTAAAAAAAAATTTCATATAATATGACTATTAAAGACCAATTTGAAGAAATGCCAAATGTTTTATGGAATAAAATTTGCCAAAGGTAACATAAATCAAATACATATTTAAATGTGAACAAAATTTATTTTACTATGATATTCCTAATCGAAATTCATTCATTAAAAAGACTGCAATTTTCTAAATTTTCGAAGGTTAACGCATAGAATAAATACTCATTATTGTACTCATTGCACTAATTACATATATATATATAGAGAAATATATAATGTATCTAATATTGTTTCATGGTAGTTTTTTGTTGGGTATTGTTTGGTAAAATTTAAAGATTAGATAAATATGTCCGCATAGAAATATTAGAAAAAAATTGAAAAGCAATTTATTATTATTTTATTTATTGAGAAAAAATAAATATACCGATTTTGTTAATATATATTTATTAATTAATATATTTGACATCATTTACAAATTAAATAAAATACAAATGTATGTATATCAAATACCGCAATATAAAGTTTAGAAAATCTGTCGAATTTCTATATTTAGAATAGGGACTGCCTAATTAAAAAAAGTAGCCTCGTATGAAGAATTCCAAAGCAAATCGACAAAATGTAGATCAAAATATATTAAGCTATCTTTTTAATATGTCGCACAACAATTCAATTATACTTATTGAGATCTTAATAGGTTCCAAGTAGATTTTTATAATCTTAATAAGATAATTAATTTGCTTATTATACTAAAGTGAATCTTTAATTTCTAGAATTTAACTTATAGAGAAAAAGAAATCAACTGTTATGTATTTCAAATATTATAGTTATTACATAGCTATATCGAAAGATCGACTCATATGTCTTTCAATTTATTAATTATTTCTTCAGTGAGAGTTCTCGCTATGTATGTATGTTGAAATATTTGTCATATGACATCTTCAGATGGGTCTCTGGATAACATAAATTGAATAAACATAAAGGTATAATTTGATTCACAATATTGGCTTAAGCGTTAGTATGTGACATACCAAACAACATTCTATTCCTCTTATATCTTTCCACATTCAGGTTTCATTTTGAGACTGGATCACGCTGCAGAGGTCACTACTGAAAGAGAAGTACTTATCGATCCTGAAGATGATGAAGAGGAAGATGATGAAGATGACAATGGGATCGATATCGGTGACAAGGAAGAAAAGAAGAAAAGAATAAGTAAGTGAGAACGCACTCATGAGAACGCACACACAGGCGGCCATTTTAAAGGGCCACTAGTGTGGGTTAGCTTTATTATTTACTATCTGTTGGTTTTTAGTCATCAGAAAGCGGAAAGCTTTGTGAAATTTTGTTAAATATGTATAGGCCCTTTCAACACTGTAAACGTGATGAAATAATTATTAATTGGTTGTAATTGCTTTTAGTATCCCTTAGTTAAATACGCAACAAATTTAGATTTGATGGTATTTTTTCCCATTTTTCCTGGTTGGAGGAAATCTACGCGAGGATACAATTAAATGAACAAACTGTTTATCTTCGTCGCTAATTTTTACCGTATCATTGGTTATTTGGACTCACTTAATTCAAGGCGTGGGCAGTTATAAAGGTTAAGTAACTACTTATTGTTTATGTATTGCAAGTAATAACTGCTTTGACTAGTCGTTTTAAAAGTTAAAGAATAAAATTTGTTACTTAATTTATTAATTAATACGTCTTTATTGCATTAAAGGCTCGTAAGAAACTTTTCATTAGACACTGAAATGTAACTGTATAATTGGAGACAAATAATTATTATTCAAACAGTTTTATGGAATTGGGATTTGATATAAACGCAGTTTTTGGATTATATAATATGTATATATATACTAATTATGTTATTATATTATATTATTATTCCAATAAGTTTATTGTATCACACATATGTAATAAATAATGTAATATATTTCCAAAAGCTTTATTATACAAAATAACCAAAAAAACAATTAAAACAAATCCAAAATACTTGTTTTAATTGGGCTTCTGAGTTTTTCAAAAAGGATGTACCCATTTGGTGATTATACTATATTTGTTGGCTTATACAAGAAAGTAATAATATGTATGTGTTTGTAGTAATTACAAAATAAATTTTACACCGTATTTAATTACAATATTTGACTGTTTCGGATTTTTCAAACTTCAATATTTTATTATTCATAATTTGTACGATTTCAGTGGAACCTGTTCGCCTGGAGAACAGATTAGATCGTAAGTTTTGGTTCTCATTAACAACCCAGTGTTTCATAGGATACATACAATTTTTTTCCAAAAAGTTACATTTTTTATGTTTTTATTTTCTTTCAATATTGCAAATAATATTTGTAAGAAATTTCAAATTTGTTTCTTATAATTTTTTCAAATTATTTGAAACAAATTTGAATGTTCTTTAAAATTTCTTAATCATTTGAAATTCGCCACAATTCTTGCATTTTCGGTCCAAGAATTTCGAAGTCCGTGAAAAAAAATTCCAAAAAATGTTCTTCAACTCGGGACAAAAAGACATCATTTATCAATTTTGGTAGATTGGAAAGGCCTTCTAAAACTGATAATATACGATCATTCAAACTGCTATCGAAAAACAATATTTTGCTTGAATCTCCAAAAATGTACCATTAAGTCTTTATAATGCTTGAATAGCTGAAGTAGTAGTTTTGGTTTTCAAATTATCATTGTACCTCGTTTTACAGAATAATGTAACGCTATGTGGACACCCTCAAACCAATTGGTATTCCCGTGAATTAATTTGCTTTTAAATAAGAAAGTTGTACAGCGGAATATTTCATAATTGAAACCGTTTGGTTCAGTGTATCTATACGACGAACAAGTAGTAGTAGTAGTAGTAGCAGTAGGCTAGTGGCAGTTATAAATTCATTTCTTTATGTTTAACTCAACTTTATAACGAACGAAAATTCTAATCATCTTTTCTTTTTGAGAGTATAAATATGACTCTTATGAGACTGTAACATTGACTGTAAGGTTGTTATAGTATTCAGCTGGTTGACACATGTGCGCATTTGATAATTATTTATCTGTATTCAATGAATCTCTATGCTTTTACCTTGATTTGTTTTATAAATTTCAGGCGATCGTTTAGAAAAATATTTGAATAATAAAAGAACTGGTGGAGATTTAAAATGTAAGCTAATGTCAATTGTTTTAGTACAACAAGCTACACCTTGTATGTATAATATATAATATTTGTGTTTTTAATCTCAAAACATTTTCGATAGATAACTTTGTAAATTAAAAATATTATTCAATGAAATTATTTCGTTTGGTTACTTGTTAACCTATTGTCTATTTTTATTTATTTATTTGTTTATCATTTCGCGTTTGTTTCGTTTGCATTAAAGTATTTTACGTATATATTTATATTTAATTTCGCTTATTTTTTAATTCCGATGAAAAAACACCATTAAAAACACTGTTTGTTACATGATACTACTGTTCTTTTTACTACTGTCCCCAAACTTTTCCATTATAAAATGAGACTGTACAGCTTAGTATATATTTCCTTGTGCTTCTATGTAAACCTTATACTTCAATCAATATATTTCTTCTCTGCCTCACTGCAGCGCTGACCCTCTTCCATATGTCCAGTTTGCTCTCCCCGTTCTACCACATGGTGGACTTGGAGCGCCATAGCAACCCAGCCTACGATCTCATCCAGGCTTTCGATGAGGATGACAAGACCTTCATGAGGAACGTCTTTATTGACTATGGACTTAAGTTTCGGTGGCCGAGTATCGACATACGTCTCCGATTTTCCTACATGCTGACTCTAGTCTACATCGTCAATACCAACCACGTTGCCTACAGCCTGGACACCTTCACATTCAATGTAGAAAGTCTCAGGAGCATTCATACTCAAATTATTTGCTACAAAACATAGAGCTATTAAAAGCACAGTGGCGACATGTCGCATTTATACTATCTTTAATCAATTTTTAGACAAAAAATTACAATGCTTGCTTGTTCGTAAAAAGTAATAGAAATAGTCGTAATAATTCATTTGTTGCCGCTTAATGTAGTATATTTTGAGTATATATTCAAATTTATTGCCCGACTGCTTTTACATCTAACTGTATTTCTGTCAAATTTAATTTTTGTCTGACTGCTCTTATTTCTGACACCATTTATGTCTGACTGCTATTATTTCTGACACCACTTATGTCTGACTGCTCTTATTTCTGACACCACTTATGTCTGACAACACCACTTATGTCTAACTGCTCTTATTTCTGACACCACTTTTGTCTGACTGATATTATTTCTGACACCACTTATGTCTGACTGTTCTTATTTATGACTGCTCTTATTTCTGACAGCTATTATTTCTAACAGCTATTATTTCTGACAGCACTTATTTCTGACTGCTCTTATTTCTGACTGCTCTTATTTCTGACAGCTATTATTTCTAACAGCTATTATTTCTGACAGCACTTATGTCTGACTGCTCTTATTTCTGACACCACTTATGTCTGACTGCTCTTATTTCTGACAGCTCTTATTTCTGACAGCTATTATTTCTGACAGCTATTATTTCTGACAGCACTTATGTCTGCTGGTCTGATTTCTGACAACATTTATGTCTGACTGCTTTTATTTTGACAGAATTTATGTTTAATCACTTTAGGATATTTTAATTGTCGGTCCACATTTAGGTGAATATTTTGAAGGGTCAAGAGTGGTCAGGTCGCAAAAGGATCTATCAACACACTCTGAAACTGGGAGAAAGTCATCAACAGGTCTTTCCCATGGGCTTATTGGCCACTGAAGTAATTTTCCTCCGTAAGGATTTCGCTCGGTTTGTTGGCCTGGCAACTATTGAACTTTATGGGTATAAGGCGCATGCAAGTTACCGTAAGTGGAATTATTCAACAAATGTTTGACCGTTTTTATGGTTTAAAATGGTTGGCGTAAAATAAATACACCTTTCAATATTATGAGTAAATAATTTGTAATTGAAGATCTATTTCTACTTAGTTTTTTATTTGTTAGTTATATAAATTCCAATTCAATTTCTTAATATATTATCGTCTAAGTTTCAACTTTTAATTGCATAATTAAAAGGATAATACTATGTAACTAAGAAAAACTATGCAAAAATGGTAGACAATATTGAAAACAATTCAATGAATAAGTGTTTCATAAATTAAAGGAATATATAGAGGGAAACAACGAAAGATTAAAATGTAAAAAGAAAAAAGGGAGGAAAGAAGGAAGAAAAAGAAAGAATAAAAGAATTAATAAATATATAGGAAGTAAAGAAATGAATGAAAATGAAAGGAAAGAAGAGAACAGAACAGAAGAACGGATAAATATACAAAAAATAACAGAAAAAAACAATAAAAGAAGAATATTTACATATGCAGAAAGAAAGATAGAAAGAAATAATAAAGAAATATTTCATAAATAACTTGATAGATTGAACCACACGTAGATATTGTTCGAATAAAATCATAAATATATAATTGAAATTAAATAATACATCACTTTGAAGGTATATCAAGAACCAAAAAAGTAAATATCTATATATATATATTAGAAAATCTTTCATTATAAATTATAAGAACTATTTAGGCAGTGATTTCTTAGTTTCCGATGTCATCTACGATGACCTACCTACATCGGCCCCTCTCAGTGCACAAGGTGATAACCTCGGGAGACCTTCTCCCCATTCTGAACGACAAGCGGGTCTTCGAGACCTACTCTAGCTCGAAAGGCATCCGAAACCTCACTGTACTGGCAATGGACGCAGACGAGACCACCTGCTATTATGACACGAGTTCCAGGATAGCCTATTGGGAAGTGGACTTCCGGGCCAAAGCCAAACTCTTCCAAGTTGTCATCTATCAGCCGCTTGACTTCTGCACCGATAATATGGATATACTGGTGAGCTAGTCGTAGTGCATAGCAACCATGAGGGTTACCTCCCGATAAAATAGACAATTCTTGACAAACAACGTTTAAATTGCAGTATTAATTGTTATTGCAGTATCATTGATTCTCTGATAATGCTAATCGAAAGGCATGTGACAATTTCAGGGAACGCTCTATATAATAAATTATTATCTTTAAACTATAATATACGAATGGCATAAATAGACATACATGTCATGGCCAGACACGAAACAGTGTAATAAAGAACCAAATATCTTCCCTATTAGTGTTATACAGTAAAAGTAGAAACACAGGATCTAATTTGAAGGATTGTCCGGAAATCGTTGGTTTATTAATTGCTTTAATTAGAAATACCTGGAATAAACCGCTCATTTTCCGCGCATAGGTATTGCATTTGTCTCAAAATCTGTTTCCAATTTGTTGAGAAAGATACGAATGCAGATATTTTATCATCTGTGTTACAGAGTAAGACCAAGAACTTTAAGGGTTTGTAATACACTCGATTTAGGTTAAATGTAACCATGAGAACTGTTTACGAATATTATTTAACGTTTATGACATAAAAGCAGCAACATATACGATTATAGAGTATTGATATCGATGGAGCTACCACTCTTCTTGGTTAATTAACACAGTTTGATACTACGTACTATTTTCTTATCGTATAGGCTTGGTAAAATAAGGCTTTAGATAGTGTCTTTACAATAGAGTAAAATATGGTATTAAAGTTTTAGATACAAATGTAGATAATTCTATATTATAGATTCTTGTTACATGAATTGCTAAAATTATTTAAGTCAATCAATAAGAGTCAAAACTCCATGTTTAATTATAGGTTTTCTGAATAGGTGAAAAAGCATACATTTTCTCCTGTAATATGAGTATTGACATTAATGCATTGTTATTTGGTTTTTAAATCGTGATTCAAAACTGTAGTATAAATGTATTTTCAGTTCAGATTTAAAAGCGTAGGCCGTTATGGTTTCGCGCATAGATATAAATAGCCCTCTTTTTCTCTCTACCTAGATGAACAATCTAGCTTATTTCTATTGTAAATTTTGGTTG
>JAYRBW010013308.1:0-13159 GCA_036023295.1 Invenusta paracnida | reverse complement strand
CATGAAGGGTTCGAGATGGCACCGAACCCGGCCCACAAACAGCACCACCATCTCCCACAATGGAAAACGATCACAAGGGACGACCAGAAAACGCGCCTCTTCATTAGGGACTATGCCCTGGCTAGAAAACTACCACGTTCACGCGAAGTTGACAATGTCATCAAGCATTAGGTCACCACCAAACTCAAGCAACCCTGCACGTATTGCCAAAACAACCATACAGAAGGATGCAGTCATTACAGCTCCCCTAAACACGAGACCTGCATTAAGGAAATCAGCAAAGGCAAAGCACCTGGAAGAGACGGCATCAGCAATGACATGCTTTAAAACCTCCCACCAATCGTCAAATACTGCCTTCTTGAAATCTGCAACCAATCCTGGACCGAAAACCGTCTCCCAAATCATGGAAGTAAGACGACATTGTACCGATCCTGAAACATGGAAGCCCCTAGAAAAGACCTCCTTCTACCGACCCATAGCACTGACATCTGCAACAGGAAAAATCATGGAAAGAATGGTCAAGATCCGATCAGAATACTGGATGGAGTCAAAGCACCTCCTATCACCAAACCAGTCTGGTTTTCAACCGTCTCGAAACATGTCTCGAAAACGGAAGCCATCCTCTTTACCTCGACCCAGGTGAACGCCACCGAAGACCCAATCTTACCATCAAAGGGCAACATATTAGAACCTCAGATACTCTAACTTTCTTAATTTTTCACCCTCGACAGCGAACTTACCTTCCGACCTCACCTGGACAAAGTCACCATAAAAACAGCTAAACGCTTAAGACAGCTAATGGTCCTAACTGGAAAATTCTGGTGATCTGACCACCTCACGATGCGCACCCTCTATCTGGCCTACATCAGATCCGTTCTCGGCTACGGTGTTGCTTCCTGGATTACAAACATGGCCGAAACCAACACCCACCGCCTTAAAGTCCTCCAAAACCAAGCAGCCAGGTGGAGACACTCAACACCCATATAACCTCTCCTCTAAGAAGTCGACCTTTTCCCTATCGCACTCTGGACGGAACAGAAAGCAGTCTGCTTCTACGAACGCCTGAAACGCCTACCTACAAATAACCTTGTCAGTGAAATCACTAAGGAGAACGGTCCCCGCGAAAGACTATTCCATCACCGCAGCAAATGCTTCCGACTCACAGGTAAGAAGTGCAGTGCTGAAGCGGGGCTCGAAAACGAAGCAGTAGAGTCAATCTCCATCACCTCGGAAATTGAACCATGGAAGGCCAAATGGAATGTCTTCCTCCGCTAGCAGCTATTGACTAACTGCAAGACCGCCCCTCCAGACCACAGACGGGCGTGCGCTCAGGAAACCTTGGCTGCCCTCCCAAACGAAGACTGTGAAATCTGTCCCCCTTTATGTATGTTTATGTATTCCTGTTATTCCCCCTTTCCGTTTGACTGTTTATTTTTGAACCCTAGCCAGCCGGTCATCGACAAGCACCTGCCAGTCGCCAAACATCCTTTTTGGGTAGAAAAGAAGAAAAAGAAGAGCCAGACTTGGAGGTCTACAAGACACTATGCACTACGGGGAGATAGAGTAGGGCAAACCAAACAACAAGAAAAGGAACTTCGATCCCGTTTTCAGCACAGATTTCTATTAGAATTGCAAGGATCTTGAAAGAAAACAATATCAATTCAATATACATCATTCGCAGAAGCACAGATCTAAAGAAAATTTTAGTTAAAAAGAAGCCGAAACAAGGTGAGAAAAATACAAAAAACATGGTCTACGATTAGGAA
This sequence comes from Invenusta paracnida, assembly GCA_036023295.1. Lineage (NCBI taxonomy): Eukaryota > Metazoa > Platyhelminthes > Proseriata > Coelogynoporidae > Invenusta > Invenusta paracnida. The sequence continues at coordinate 11,393 of JAYRBW010013308.1, read as the reverse complement.
ACTTGCATTTAATAACGAAAAAATACTGAGCATGGAGAAGAATTAGAAATTAACAAATCTTAGAGTCTCTACTTTCATACAAAAATTGCAGCTACAACTCTCCGAATGACCTCAAAATCTGGAAACCGCTACTATGATGTCTCTGCATTGTCTTGGGATAAGTACTCAATTTTAGTAGCGATGTCATGACAACCTTTCTTAGATGGATACTATTTCCCAGATTATACACTGTTACTTATATTCTATGTGTGTACACTTTTCCTCTTCATCAACATGTTATTCATCCCTCCCGTGTTTTTTCTCTCACTCCACATTCTGCTTATGAATACCTTACTCATACTAGACAATCTCTGATTGGTCAATAAGTTTATAGTTAAGTGGTGTATAAATTGTATAGTCATGTAACTTATTATTAGTGTTGTTTGGTTGAAAATGGCTTCGGTTAGAAGCCTAAATATATTCCAGTGATATTAAACATGTTATGTCTTTTGTCTGTTTTATACTATAATATCAAGACGGCAACGAATATTTCTAACATTAAAAAAACTCAATGATTTCTAAGACGTATTAAAAAAAACCATATAAAGATTTATTAGATAATTTAATGAAAATGTAAGTGAATATTGAAATGCACATTTATTTGTTTGGACAATAACCAGTAAAATACTTACAGAACATATTCGCAATAAGAGATCTAAAACCAATTCATGATCTGAGACCTGTTCCTGATTAAACCACTCGAGAAGATTTGTCATAGCATTGGGACAATGTATCAATTCATCCACTGAAATAATCGACCACTTTACTTTGCTGACAATATTTTTTAAAGATCGACTTCTTACTTCCTTTATTGGATGCTCTGAAATAGTAAGAAAGATATATATATATCTAAACCTAGTTGCCTTAAATATATTATTAATAAACGGTTGTGTTTATTTATATATTTATATCTACTGATATGTAGAATCAATATAAAATAAATACTATTACTATTAATAATAATAAATCTAATAAATGTGACTCTCTACTGATTTGTAAATCATATGAGTTTCAAAATAAATCATGCCTTGTAATTTATAATAATTGATTTGCATTGAATATATTGATTTCAATGGTACTATATTAACGAAAACTGAATAATAATTTACAAAAAATGTATAATTACCGCTATTGTTAGTGTACTATTATTTATTAATTAACATAAAATGTGAATGATTTATTAAATGTTAAAATAAATTTCCCTTCAGTTAAAAATCTTAACATTTATCTGTGCATCATTTATGCATTTTCAAAATAAACATGGTAAATGAAAATTAAGCACAGTAATAATTAACTTAAAAGGTCGAAAATCTGTCATGAAATATAATATTTTAATAAAAACTAAATTTCTGAACTATCAAGTAAAAGTTTAAAACATTTCAGTTAGGGAATACTTTAAGTGCTTATTAGAGTAGTCTCTGATTTCAGTTTATACATCATATACTTTTAAAGTATGTTGAAAATTTCATTAATTTTCTAATAAGTTGGGTATAAATAAAATAATAAGTTAAGAAACTAATGCAAATATGAATAAATTACTTTTATTAATAATAAAGAATGGACTAAATAAATAAACTTTAAAATGTGTATAAAGGTCCCCCAATAATTTCCAGAATCAGATATATAACATGTCAGATCATTGAAACAAATATTTTAATGTTTATACTACATAGTATGATTGATGATTCCAGAAAAAAATCAATATTAAATTCTATAGCTTTATGAAGCATTCTCTATGATTTTTGTGAATTTAAATGCATCTTTTTTTAGATAATTATAAACGTGTATTTCTCTATTTTATGTTTTGAATTGTTTCATTTCAAATTCTTTCTCTTGTCATAAGTATACTGGGCATTAGCATTGTTACATATCACTTTTGTCTTTTGTGATTGGTAAAGTCAAGCTTGTTAAATTTTTAGCAGTAAGAAAATATTTGGTGTCTGAATAAACAGTGTCTGAATTACATAAAAATGAATGTGTATAAGTAGAGAGAGAGAGAGTGTGGGAGTGGGAGTGGGAGAGAGAGAAAGAGAGAGTGCTGCCAAGAACAGCAAAATGAATGAGTATAAGTAGAGATATGCCCCCAAAAACAGAAATGTAAGAATATATTGATAGAGAGAGGGGTGTTTAACAAGCTAGACATTTCAGGCCATTTATAAGGACAAAGAACTATTGTATGATGTAATCATTTATGCTTATGTTCAAAAGCATGGCAGTTCAAATTTAACACTTCAAAATTGAATGTATTGTGAGTGTATATCAAAATGTCATGTGCTGTATATATAAAGTTTCCTCGACTAATCACTTAAAGGCTTTTTGTTTTTTTCATAAAAAAATTTAATTACAGTATTTGACATATGTCCTGTATATAAAGATGTATCTAAACAAAAACGACCACATTGCAAAAATGAAATACAAGTAATGAGCTCCTTAAAAATACGATTTAAATAATATTGATGATATGAAGTACAACCATTGATACAAACATTGATATAAAAAAGATATATATCTATTGTCTAAACTGTAAAATTCATAAAAATATGATAACAAAAATTCATAAAAATATCGTGGCATTGGTATAAATTATATTATTTTACAATATTTTAAAAATTGGCTTACTTAAAACAGACATTTTTGTATTCATGCATGGGTTTCATTGCATGCTTTTGTAAAAATGTTCCATTGCCAAGAATTTTTCATAATTTTTGTTATCATATATTTATGAATTTTATAGTTTAAATGTATACTTATCTATGTTTCATATTGATCTATACATTTATGCATTTGAAACAGAAAGTATTGTAACAATATATCTTGGCGCCATGTTTAGTACATCAATTTCTTCGATGGCTCTACTATGTATCATTATAATTTTAACATTTTGTTTTTTAAATTTTGGCTCCTTTTTCATTTCAATTTTTTTTTCTTTAAAAGATTTTGTTTCTTGGCTTTCATTTTTCAACAGTCATTTTGTTTAGATATCAATTCACTTTTTGAAAATATTTCTATATTAATATATTAATTATTTTTTATTTACAAAATTCTAAAATAGTAGAAAAAATATTCTTGCATATTTCATTGTTTTGGTTTTTCTCATATGATTATGTCTTTTCTAAATAGTATGAGTTATATACAAATTTTTGGAGTTTAGTTTAAACACTTGAATATTGAAATTAGATATTTTTAACAAAATAAAACTAAAAATATCTTCCATATCGAAATTGTTCACTTTGCTTCGAAATAGTTACATTTTGATTTAATCTCCTATGATTTTCTGTCTAATGTGTAGATAGTTTTATTTTCACTTAAATAAATCTGCACTTTTATTTTATTGCATAAGACTTTTGTACTGGATTTATTGATAAAATTCCAGTGATTAATCTAAAAGGATCAATTTTATGTAGAAAATGCATTTTCCAATAAAATGTCAATATCAATCAACTTGAGTTCATTCCAGGGGTATTTTGTTCCTTAGTGCTAGGCGATTATGTTGATACCAAAAATATGCGTTTTAATGCATTCTTGCCTGATTTATGAGCTGTCAAAAATAGGTCTATTCTTCTTCACATTAATGACTAGAGCTGTAAACATCTCTTGAAAGCTAATTGCTGATGCTCTTATTCTTGGCTTGACAATGTTATTGCATCATCTAATTACATGTATACAACTTAATACTCTGTAAGTAACATAATCACATAGACTTAGTTATAACATCTAAAGTAAATGACTCAATTAACCTTAACATTATGTCTATGCTAGGAAAAAATGTGTCTGAACAGTGGCTATTAAATTAATTCAAACAATAAGATTTCACATCATGATAGGCTCTCATTTGATTGGTCAGCATAGTTGACATAGACAATGCCATTATTGGTAGAAAACAAAGCATCTCACCATATGTGAAAGCATCGATTTTATTTGAACATTCAAGCATTTGACAATGCTATAGTTTCCTGTGTAAAATTATTTTTATTGTAATGTATGTATAATTGTAAGTATAATGTACAGTACAATAAATATAATATAATTTATATAACATAATGAATAAATGAAATTGTTGTTTTATTTAAATGTTTTGACTTTTTGTTCAAATTGTAGTTTTGTTTTCATTGTCATGGCTGGTCAACCACATGCTCCTACTTTTATTTCTGACATTTATTCCAAGGGTATGATTGCAAAAAGAAGAAAAAACAGACATTGTGAGCTGAAGGCAATCTATGAAAAATGAAGAAAAAAAATAATTTCCATCTAAAAAATCATTTTCTTGTTATTTCTGTATTTGATATGACATGATTATGTTATACCTATTTATAAAACCCTATGGATATAAATATTTATGTTTCTTACTTAATTATTATCAGAAAACTTTCAAAACATGAAAAAATTATTTTTCAACATTTCCAAAATAAAATAGTAATTTAACATGAGAAACTGGATTGCCAAACATTTGATTATGATGCCTATTATGAATAGCAGTATATAGATACATATAAAATGTATGTAGAAAAATTGGATTATAATTTTTATTGAGACTAAATTGAAACATCTCTTGTTAATTACTGATGTAGTATACTTACTGTAACAACATTTTCAACAAACATTCAACAAAATTATTTGTAAATGTATACAACCCTGACAAAAAAATGTGACATAATTTTTTTTACACTTTTTAGAATTTTTCTATTTTAAATATATTTTTATTGAAAACTGAGATAATACAAATAAGAAATTAAATAATGAAGTTTTATGAAAATTAATTATTTGTCAGTTTTCAATGAAAATATATTTAAATATAAAAATTCTAACAAGAGTAAAAACATTTATGATTTCGCTTTTTGTTTGTTAGGGGTTATAGGTATTATTTTTGAAAGGCATGGTTTTCTTTGCAAATATGAATATATTTAATGATAACTAAAATCTTCAATATATCTAACTTTCATACTTTCTTTTATAATAAATTTTATTTTGATTTACCAATAATAAATGTAAAGTTTCTTTGAAATACTGTTATTCTAGTTTGATAAACAAAATAATTCAAAAGTTTTGCATCCATGCAATAATAGTAATTTGGAGATACAAAAAAAACTAAAAGTTGAAAATAAATAATTATTTCTAATTTTAGTTTCTCAATTATATATATAGAGGTATGCTATTATTTCCCAGCTTTATATATATTATTACCTATTTAATAGCTCATTTGTCAAAACAACCATTCTAGCATATGTATATAAATGTGTTAGTTTATTAGGGTGTCTATGCTTTTTGTCTATTCAAATTCCAGAAATTTAAAGAATTTTCAAGGAATAATGAAAAAAATAAAGGAATTTTAAAAGGAAAATGAGCCAAAAGTTACTTAGTACAGCATAATTTGAGCTATATAAAAAACATTACATAGGTAAATCAATAAACATATGTACTTTCATTACTATATTTGAAAATAAATTAGATTGCATTACAAATGCATGTTGATTTCTTAATCCATTTGCCAAGATATTTGTCAGGTAGTGTTATGTAAAAAACATAAATTATTAATATATCTAGTTGATGTAACAAAGAAACAGATCAAGTTATGCTTGAGCAAAATCAGTTATCAAAGAATTAAGTTTCTCAAAAACATGCTGAATTTGATTCTTCTTTTTCATGGCAGCTCTATGCAAGGCATTTGACTCCACAATAAGTGATGTGCTTCCTTTGTCTTAGCTGAATCTTCTGCCAATTTATCTGCATTTCTAACGGGATCCTTTTGCTGCAACTCCAGTTTTTGATGCTTTGATTTCAATTCATCAATTTCTTGCATGGATACCCTTTTCCTATTCTGAACCTTTTCATTCTCTTCTTTTTTCTTCAGATCATCAAGATAGATGTGGTATTGTTGCAAAAATTAACAAAGTATTTAATATAATATACACCCAATAATATGAATGTTCAACAAAATATGTTATCTAAAAAAATCAAAAATAAGAAACAAACAAAATTACAGACCTCCCAACATAAATTTCAAGGAAATTCAAGGAATTTCAAGGAGCATGGACACACTGATTTATGTATATCAAAATTATGAGTGAAAAGTTAAGACATAAAGTGTCAAAATTGCAATATAAAAATAATTCTATTATTTACATAAATAATAAAATTATGTATTCATGTCTAAAAAAAATCCCTATTCATCATGCTTTTTTATTTATATTTACCAAATATGTGTTTCCAAATATATAATTATAAGCAATGAATAAATTGATATGAACATACTCCTGATATCTGCTCTAAATGGTACAAATTATGCTTAACTGTATAACATTATAACTATACAGATAGGTGTGTTGTGAATAGCTTAACTAATACTTGGATCTTTTTTTACTTCAGAAAAGCTTGAATAAACTTTAATAAACTTTGAAACCAATTAAAGAACTGCAAATAATTATGATATACAAGCCTATGCATAACTTTTGACCATAAAATAACAGGTAATTTTTTCTAAATTGACCTTATGAATATATCTGAATAATAAAGCCAGCTGTTATTGGTACATATTTAGTGCTCCTACAGGCCAATTCTTCCGTTTTCGGGCATTCTTAAAAAATTTGGACATTTCCAAAATACATATATGTATAAGAAAAGGAGTCCCTGGCATGGTTTGGGTGGTCCATTGTTTGGCAGCCAAACAAGACCTGGAAACAATAAGTGGCTTAACTGTAACTGCATCCAATGAGAGCCGCTTGTGGTGCATAACATCCTTTAAGTTGCTAAAAACCCTCTCCAAATCTGCATTTCCATGTGGCAGAACAATTATGGCTCGAGCCAACCTTAACATTAAGGGATATTTGTTGGCCTTAGATAATATTGTCCAATAGCCAACCACATCAGTTGGTGTTGATTCTATCTCCAATGTTTGGATGTCACGAACTTTCAATTCCAAATCAGACATTGCACTAGTTGGAATTACTCCAATTAACTTATAGGCCAATAGTATAGCTCAGCTTTCAAGAAGTGGATTCTTCTGTTGGTCTGGAGATAATATTCTACAAGCACGTAAAATGTTGTTTCCAAAGGGGAAATAACTTTGCAATATTCATGGTGCCCCTCCAAGCAATATTTTCCAGAAACTAAAAATTTTTCCAGTTCAATGGAATGTAAGTATGTATATAGTATCTTCTTATTAATATTGAAAAAAAAATTTACAATGGCCTCCACATCACCCCTTATAGCCATTCCATCTCCACCTCTATTTAAAAAAATACAATAATTACAATATGTAAACCATATATTAACACGAAATTTAACAAGTTATTTTATAAGTTATAGATGTAGAAGTAATTCACACATATGTCAATGTTCATAAAAAATGTGAAGTTGTGAGTTTCAAAATTTAATATTGAAGTCTGTTCATATGGTCATAGATAATTTAAAACAACTTGTTTTTCAACTGTGATATTTGTAGTGTTTTTTTCTCAGCAGCTGCTTTTCTGAGAACATCTGAACTGGTTAGAAGATTCAATTTGGATTGATACTCAGCTTGTAATGCTAGTTGATCTGCATCAGTTGAAAGTTGTTTGTACTGGTCAAGAAGTCGTATTCTCTTCGCCACAAGCACTTCAATTGTGTCGTTTTTTTCGTTTGAGAGATGTAGAAGCTACCTGAATAAGATAAAACGTGAAAAAATATTCATTTTAAGAACTATTTGATAAACTTTAAGATTCTTTATTAATAATGGTTAGTTAATCATAGATCATGGAATATACTGTATAGACCAATATTCTATAGAACAAAAAAGTATAGACCACTCATAAATCTATTTGTGATCTATAAATCTACTTGGGCGCTATGCTCCCTCGAAAAAATAAATTGACTCATTCTGAAAAGTACTAATTTTCATATTTCGTGAAAATAATCATATCTTTCCAAATACAAAACCAACAAGCTCTAACAAATGATTCCAAATCCAACCTTACTTTCACAGACAATATCAAGCTCCTCGGTGTAACTTTTAGCACAAATAAAAAATGGGACTCCCACATCAATAACTGCATTAAGAGTGCATTCAAAAACTTATACCCCCTTTGATGCCTTAAAAACATAATTGACGAGAAATCCCTTCTTAAAATTTACTTCACTAACATCCGCAGTGTTATAGAATATGCTGCCCCATTTTTCATCAGGTTAAACCAAAAAACACTCAAATTCTTGAAAAACTTCAAAAAAGAGAATTATATTTTTTCCCAAAGACATTCCCCCTAACATTCAATCCCTAGAGACAAGATGATTATTCCAAGCCCAGAAATTATTTTTCTTGTCACATTCAAACCACAACCATCCACTACACCAATTAACACCCCGTACTCCAATGCTCCAAAACATTTTCACAACCCTTTGCCTGATCTACCTATAGACACAATTCTTTTTATCCCAAAATCACCACCATCATAAATCAGTAATCGTTTCTTTTTTTCCCTCTACATGTCTATGTTAACATTCAAAGGTTTTTTTCTAAACACTTTTGTTATATAATTGATGATTTCCAATTTTTGTATAATTATCATCATCATATACTGTTAAACTTTAGCCTATATACTTATATTTTATTTTTACATATCAAAAGTAGCTATCATTTACCTTTTACCTTGTATATTACACTCCACTGCCATACAAGATTTCTAGTAATGTACTTTGATTCACAAATATACACATATTATTATTATTGACTACTGATTTCTAAAAATTAAACCCCCCATGTTTTATTGCAGTTTTGGAGAAATTACGAGTTAAATGTATAGACATTTTGCAATTTCAGCATTTCAAAATTGCAGGAACATTTCATTTTGTATATAATTTTTGGAACAATTTATATCACAGGCCTGGATATAAGCAAAGTAGTAACATTTTAAATACTTAAAATGAACATACCTGACGTTTCTCCTTGTTGTTTTGTTGCTCCAAAAATGCTCGATACCTTCTTTGTGCAGATCCAACTGAGTTCAAAAGCTTAGTCATGATTTCTATTGTACTGATTTTTCCATCTTTCAGCTGGTTGCAAAGTCCATCATGTACTAATCATAACAATCCTACAGTTCTTTCTTTCATATTCATAGATACATATTGGTTTTAAAAACTCTCTCCACTTGGGCACTCCTGTGAAAAACTGTCAACACATGATTAATCACAGTTGCAAGTTCAGAGAGATAAATCACACCCAGAAGCAATCAAGTCAGCAATTACTGATATCAAAGTCAACAAATTCTTGATGATTCTCCCAAACTGTTATGTGGCAAACTTCACTAAACTGATGCTTGGCAGAATGTGTCTCCTCAGAAGAAATATGCTTTGTTCGATATAAGTTGCTTGCAAGTAAATCAAATAGATGACATGCTTCTTTAGATTTGCTGCTAATGACCAAAGGTGGTGGTACTTCCCCAGATAGATTTAAAAGCATGTAAACTATCACCATCAGGTCTTATATGTAGGTGGGAGACAATCACTAGGATTATCTTTTACCTACATATAAGACCTGATGGTGATAGTTAACATGCTTTTAAATCTGTCATCCTTTTTTATTTTGATAAAAAGGTGGTGGTACTTCTCCAGATGATAATCCTAGTGATTATCTCCCACCAACATATAAGACATAATGGTGATAGTTGACATACTTTTATTTTTTCCAGTCATTTTTAAAATTTTCAATGATATTTTATTTTTTCCAGAGAACTATTTTTTTATGACTTTTCCAGATTTTCCATGAATATTATCAAATATTTTCGGGCATATTGTCATTCTTCAAGCATTCAATCATAAAATTTAATTTTTGGGCATTTTTGGGCACCTGTAGGAGCACTGATATTGTTCATTTGTGATATGCAAGAAATAATTGGAGACCACCTACCAGTGGTCTCTACCTTTATAATATGAAATATAGGTTTACTGGATGTTGTAGATGACTAATTCATTGGGTTATTGGGATGTTAATATGCTCAGCTTATACCATACATACCAATAGGAGCTTCCATGCTATTAGTACATTTGTACCAATAATATTCAACACTATTGAAACCATTGAATAAATACTATATTGGACACTTTGATCAACCAAAATGATAACCCCTCTTATCAGTGGCTATGATCAAATAAAGTATTGACTTTGTTATGCTATTATTTATATGTATTTGCTATCTCTTCAGCAAAAGTCAGCCCATTTGGTTGCATAATAAAGCATATGCCTATCTTGGGACTATGGTATGTTGGTTCCATGCCACTGTATTTTGGGACCACATTTTCTTTGGTCTCATGCCATAATAAATAGGTTAAATACAAAGCAAGTGGATATTTCTATGCAAAGAGTATGAATAGTGGCAGGGATATTCCTACACAAAGCATTTTAATATTGTTATTTATGTTAAAAACCAAATATTTTTTTATTAATAATAATGTTTCTTATCTAATTTTAACCATTTTATAACAATTTTACAATATAAATTGAATTGAACTTATAAAAATCAAATTATAGTATATCATTAAGTAGAAAAATTGCTTCATTAAAAAATAGATCTAATAGGTATACAATGACTATTTATTAAACTATTGCTAGTAGTAGTAGTTTGATAAATAGTAGTATTATTTAGTGAGCTATCATATCTACTATCTAACTACTAGAAGTAGATGTAATATTTGAAATAATAATAATCATTAATATGTGTAATGCATATATAAATTTTTATCTGAAGTCTGAATGTCAATGTATAGTGTGCAGGTTGCAGGATAATTAAAACCATTAACTTTTAGTGCATTCAGTTTTGAACAGTGAACTACTCCAAGAATGTTGTTATATATATTTTTTATATGATTATATAACATTCTATTACATTCTATTACATATATTATAAGATACCATTGAAACATAAAGATATATGAATATATCAATTTCAGATAATGTCAAAGTATAAAATGCTAAATTTATATTAGGTTTTTAATATAAATAATAACTATAATTATATTGATACTCTTTGTGTATGAATATTTACTGCCAAATATAAAACAAACAGATTGAGATAGTCTGATAACTATAACTATAAGACATTAGTTATATATAATTTATTGAAATATATAAACCCTCTGGCTCTTGTTAAATAATATTGATATGGTTATATTCATTGCAATAAGCCATAAAAGGTATATATTATTGAATGACTTCATATTTGACCTTCATGTTTCCTTTGTATTAAATATTTTCATAAATATATCTTTTTGTACTAACTAATTACAGTACTAATACTATTAACTATGTCTATATATAGATTTTTTTATCGCCAAAAATGGCAAAAAGCTGGTTAGCTACAGACAATTTTAAAAGATATAAATTCATTCAA
>JAYRBW010013297.1:0-13160 GCA_036023295.1 Invenusta paracnida | reverse complement strand
TTAGGTTTTAAATATAACGGATTATTTTTTTAGTGTGTATTTATCTCATGGAATTAACATATTTTCTGAAATTTATATGCATATTTCCCAAAAATTGAATTGTTATATATTATTTTTAAATAAATAGTGTATATTTGATTATTCAATGTGTGATATAAAAATTAAGCATTAAAACTGTTTAAAACAAAATTAATTACGAAATAAGATTAACAAATATGACTAAACGAACAGTAGATTTCTATATATGTATATATATTTCTGTGTACTCATATATATTTCTAGTACACACATACATAGGACACATATCATAGTGTGTTCTGGTGGCATATCCTACTAAAATAATTTAAAAATATAGAGCCTTTTTTCAAGAACATAAATTCTTCGAGGACTTCTTAGGCAGACAGTCTTCATAAGAAGGAACAATTTGTATTTAAAAAATGTATCGATAAAAATGTATATATCCTTAAAGTTATGTTTTTATTTCTTTTAATCAGCTATTTTATTTATAGAACTAATAGGAATAATAAAATATACAGAACACAGAAATATATAAATATATAAAGTGACATAATTATAAAACTATATAAAAGTAAATAATAAATTAGCATTTCTCATTATTAGATAAATGACTATAATGATATTTAAAAAATGTCTTTCTGTATGTTTTAGTTGAGAACGATCCCTGGTTTTGATAAGGAAATCTTTTGATCTTTATAGCAAAAAGTTATGTTTTTTATATTACTTAGCAAGAATGTTTGTAATAAATTAATTTTATTAAGTCAATCTGTAATAGTTAAAGCTTCATATAATACATAAATTGTGCTTCTAAATCTAACCAATTTTACTAAGGCAAAGATCAGTATCAAATACATTGTTGTAGTTTAATTAATATTACAGTTATATTAGTATTTATAAGATTACTAAAACCTTTATTTATTAGTTTATTGCATAGTAAATATAAAGATCCCATATATCAAGTTCATAGCAATTTTAGCTTATGATTATATTATGATCATATTGTGTCATACTGTTTAATATTTAATTCAAATTACTTATATTGTTAAGATGTATAGATTGCGAATACTTTATCGTATATTTTTGCATACCTATTTTTATTTTTGTTTAGTAAGAATTTTAATGAGAGTAATATCAATTAACATTCTTAAATAGAATACAATGAGTATGATAAGACATTTTACGATTATAAATATGATTACTTAGGTGATATAATTACATAACAAAGAACAGAGTAAAACTAATGAAAACGAAAAATGTTACATGACTGAGAAACGTAATAAAATCAGGACACAATTATTTTCAGTTCTCCTATTTCTAAATGCTATTCAAATTATCTCAGTTATATGTAAAATGTTTAGCCTTTTATTAGTTTTACTCAACCCTATTTTATACAATTATATCACTTATGCAACCATTATACTTGTAAATTGGAAAATATAGTTTTTGTACTCATTGTATATTACATATTTGAGTAATTAAAAAAATGCTTAAATATTGCGTATAGAAATGATGTTTTACATATATATATATAGTTACATGTAAGTGATTTATAAGATGTCATAAAAATGGCGTTTTATATAAATAAACGATAATTTAGAAACATTGACTTATATTGATAAATTATTTTTTGGAAATTGGAGATAGAAAGAAAACACATGGTTTAAAAAAAAAAAAGCTTAACAATTTCTGATTGATCGTCATCTTGCTTGAAACAATCGTTGTTCCAAGTGGTTTATCAAGAAATTATCGATTCAAGTAGTGAATATTTGAGAATTCCACATTGTTTTTGTGTCTAATATATCTATTAATCGTCTTTTGAAAATATGATGTATACAGAAACAATTACTTTTCATTAAATTTACAATTTACAAGTTTCATATCAATTCATATTCAATGTGTCTAAATATTATTGTTTGTTCAGATAAAAATAGCTGTTTTTATGACACTCCATAATTTCATAACATAGAGGAGAGTAAAGCTAATAAAAGACGAAATGTTACGTAACTGAGAAAATTGTGAAAAAATGAGAGAAATAAGATAAAATCGAAAATATTTCGTGCTTTCTAATTTTTTGTTATGTTGTAATTTGTCTCATTGCTATACATGGTACGTTCGCGAAATGTGTCGCAATAAATTATATCTTTAAAGGAGAACCAAATCAGCTGGTTCTCTCTCTATATATATTATAATCAGATATCGACGAAAAGCTAAAAGAAAACATATTTTAATACACTTCTTTGTTAATAAAATTATTGAACAAACGTTATTCTGTGAAATTTCATCAATATTTACAACAAGGTTAGTAAACATCTTTACCCATATATATGTATATTATAAAAAGTTATATATAAATCTATATTGATATAAACTTTTCACTGTTAAGCTATACTAAATAAGTTGTTTTCAATTAGTTAACATATTTCGCAGACTTACTTTAGACTAAATTAATGCTTATACATATGTAAATGAATATTTATTATTGATGTTTTACACTAAATTATTTATTTTAAAATAGTCTGCTTTCAAATTATTTTTGATTGGTGTCATAGTAGTTTCTATTCACAATTAAAATAATAATATAATGAACGAGAAAGAAAGCGGATGTTCATATAATATTAGTCATTTATGCTTCGAGTCGATTTTTTAAACCCCAAACTATTAATATCCATGATGATTTGTACTATAAAAGTTATACGTAGCATTTTTCTAAAATCCACATAACATAGTAACTTTGCATAAATTTTCATAAATAAACTTTATAAAATATATGTATACATTATGGGCTTATATCATTTTTCAAATATATTCGTGTAGATTGTGTATAATAGCGTATTCGGTGCAAAAACGAATTTAAATAACAAAATTTAGATAGGGTCCTCCTAAAACAGATTTTTTATCAATTTTCTCGTAAGACCGATTGAACTGAGCAGGATAATTTGCAGTAGTTAATTATTATTTATGTTTTACCATTTTGTTACTTAAATAAACATATAACAGAAGAATACATTTAAAGAACCATATACTGTAAGATAGCCCTTACGCAAACCAATACTATTATAATTTTGTAGAGTTATATTAAAAAAACTATTATAATTATTAGGTACAATTTATTTCTTTTATATGCTATTTTAGTAACTTTAATCATATTATTCATGTATTAATGAACATATCCATGAACATCCAGAAAATTTCACATTGTTTTAATTTATGCTGGAAAGGTATCTGTTTGATTATAGTACATAATATGTAAGAACTAAGTTCTTCTGTGTATACTTATATATTTCTATTCTATATCTACATATATTAGAAGCGCAAAGTTAAAATTAACAAATGCAAATCCCCGCTTCACTACCGCACCCTTTCAGATCCAGAATGGAAGAAAGCTCTCCTGCTCTCAGAGCGTACTTAATTAAAGAGAGAATTTATAAATGGTTTCAACAAGATTAAAAATAAGTTTAATCACCTTATAATCAACCAATTATATATACATTTTAGTTCAATGTTATAGATTCTAAATTTTCTTATTGAAATTTGTAAAGGAATTAAACATAGAGTATGCATACGGTTCTGATAATTTTGCTCTCCACGCCTTCCTCAAATTTATCTATATATGCTTTATTAATTTGTTTATGTAAATTATAGCCTTAGATGTATTTATATCGTATTATACTTTATTTAGTCAACTGTGTATAAATATTAATGGTTGATTTCTGTTATAGATTTGTATCTTCTAATGTTTGCTTGTAATAGAAAATGAAATGGCTCAACCACCCACAACAACAGTGTTGCTTAGGTTACGGAAAGATTGCAACTTGTTTAAAACTTATTTTTGGTAGTGTGTATACTGTGTACCAACTTGAATTATTCAAAACAACTTCGTAATTATAGGTGGTGTATATTGTGGCTTTATTGGAGGTGTATGCACAGCGCAGCTAAGATGTATAGCTGGGATCAGGTAATAAACTTTCCTCATAGTTCATCTAACAGATATTATATAGGCGCTCCTCATTATACTGAAACACAATCATGGTTGTTGACCTATACATACTTCCATATATAGACAGTACCGTTTATACTGGGTTTAAATTATAAAACTATAAAACAAAGAAATACATTTTTGGTACTAATAGCAGAAAGCAATCGTATAATCGTATTGCAATATAATTTTAATAATAAATAAGTTTAAAATATACTAACTATTTTTTATCCACATATATTTACGTACCTATATATCTGCTGAAATATGTATTACATACCTAGCTATATATTTTATTTAATGATATCTAAAAAGAAAAACTATTTCATAGATAAATCACAACACAATAAAATATTCACAAAAGTGTTATGATTGCATTCATGGTCACTTGTTATTGCCTAAACATTTTCAAGAAATAAAACATATTTTAAAACCAGTTTATACAAACATTTAATGTTAGAACTGTTTACCAAGAGCATGCATGATATTTACAACTTAGCATTTAGTTATTCATCACAATTTTTCGGGAAATCTCAAGCTGTCAAAAATATAACTTTTCTTTTGTCTTCAACCAACTTCCATTCAATGTTTGTTTAACTGATAATTTTTATATAGTCATTTTAATACAAGTTTTTTTCCTGTTTTTCAATAATATATATATTGTATTTGAATTTAAATTTTACTTTTACTTTTTAAATAATATTATACGCTATAATTGCATCATTTAAAGTGATATAATCAAATTATTTAATTGAACTTTATAGAACTTTTTATTATCCATTCTGTAATTATGAAAAGACTATGTTTTATTGATGAAAATTGACAAAATATTGCATATTATAAAGTCAGTAAGTTTTTCACTGTGAGACAAACGTAATTTAATTTAATTTAAATTTATTCATTTTATAAGATGTTTTAGGAAATCATTAAAACTTTAGTTTTAATTATTCTGTAATTACTTTCCTAATTCACGTAAATAGGTCAGTGTCATCCATTTTCATTTAATAATTTACATATATAGTCTTAATTGTACATCTGGTAATATAATATATCTACATAGGTATTATTTATACTAGCCTACTTGCTAGTCTGAAAACACTACAGGCGATCTTTAAATATACTAAAGTATATATGAAGCACATATCAATATTTGTTTAAACTTCTGATGATGGTATTTACACTGACTTTACGGTGAGTTATTTACACTGACAAATAGGTAATTGTTAATATTCGTTTTCAATGTTATACTGACAAAATTTGTTATTCTGTGTTTCAAATCTAAAACCAAGATTTGTATTTATTAATTGCTTTATTACCACTTTAACTAAGTTCTACAGGGAAATA
Organism: Invenusta paracnida; assembly: GCA_036023295.1. NCBI lineage: Eukaryota > Metazoa > Platyhelminthes > Proseriata > Coelogynoporidae > Invenusta > Invenusta paracnida. Next base: position 7,822 of record JAYRBW010013297.1, on the reverse strand, counting down.
CTTTATTACTATAATTTATTAGATATATTATGTCCATAATATTGCAGAAAACTTACAATAAAAATGATTACAAGAAGAATAAAACGAAATCAGCGACTATATTGAAAATTTGACCAACGTACATATTTTCTCAGTTTTATGTAAATTCTTTTATTATATTTAAATATATCTACATATTTATATATTTATATACCTTTCTAAATAGCATTCAAAATTTTGTGAATAGTTAAGCACATATTTATTTATCATATTGTAAATTAGTTAACACCTTGTTAACGCATGCTTCATTACTTTTTAACTATTTGCATTTGTGTATATAACAAGCCTCTAATACTAATACCAGTTTTAAGATATCTCTGGTTATTGTTTAATTTTATTAATACATAGTAGGTTTACAATATGCTTACAGACGGTTAAAGCATTTCTTTTTGATTAAAAATATTTTTGCATAGTTTTTTTAATCAATAAAATTAAAAATAGAAGCAAAATATTTTTATATTTAATCTTATGTAGTTAATGTAATCACTATTAAAACAAATTGCACAAGAAAAATACTTATATATTACTTTATTAATCTTTTACGACATACATATATGTATAGATATAGTTGTATTCATTAACAGTTCTAAAATTAAATGTTAAGAAACATACCGTTTTCAATATATAATTAAAATACTTTAATATCATAAACTTTTGAAAACATAAATTGTACTTTGTAAGGTATCCTAAAAGTACATACAATTTTTAAATAAATTATTTATGAAATAAATTATTTATTAAATAATATACTGCATCATATTCTCCAGATAATGAAACTACAAGCATAGGATACGACATATCCATTAAAAAAATATTTAATAAACTATGTAATTAGACTAAATATAATTTATCAGGTATAGACTCTTCCGATATATAAAAGTATAACAATTTGGACACTTACATTATCATTAACACTGCTGAGTTTCGGATTTTTTGAAGTTTTGTTAGGTGATTGGGAAGTTGTGGTTTCTTCCATCAACATCTCCGGAGTTGACTCGTCATCGTATTCGCCTCCTGTGGTTTCATTGACCGATAGCCGGGACAAACCTGCACTGGAGGTCGCCGACAATCGATCGTCCTGATCCGTGTCTGCTGAATCATCCCCGGTACCATTGCCTCCAATACCACTACTGCTACCCTTCTTCTTATTCAACCTACGCGTGATCCAATTGGTATGTTTGGAAGTACTTTTTGCTGACGAACTTCTCCCAGAGGACACTTTATCGTTCGAGTTATGAGAAGATTTTTGTGAACGGTCCTTCTTCTTCGATTTGCTGACGATAACCTCATCGAAATTGAGAACTGGTGTGCACGATTTCCCCCCCCCTGTGAAAAGGCTATTAGAATCACCTGCGGAATAAGTTCGAACAGAGACCTCCTGCTCGGGTTTTTTGAGAAATATTCGTCGCTTGTCACTCATAAAGAGGGACTCAGAGTTGTTGGACTCAAGAGAAAATTCCTTAACTTCATTGGGCCGAGACTGTGAATTTCCCTTTGGTCGTTTGTTTTCCTTTTTCTTTACTACAGTTTGAGGTTCTCCTTCCACATCGGAAATATCATTCTGAGAGTTGTTATCAGCCTCTTGTGTATCACTATCGATAGATATTGTATCAAGCGCGACAACTTCATCTTTGGATTTTTTTTTCTTTAATCGGCTGGAAATACTATTTTTTGTTCTAGAAGGTTCATGTTTTACTTCAGTACTTAAGTTATTTTCGGTATCTCTCGATAACTTTTTGCTCAATCTTTTAGTAATACTCAATTTCTGCGGTACTTCTGAAGTCTCCGCATTTTTAAGATCTTCCTTAGATTTCGTCTTATCCTTCTTTAATTTTTTCATAAAATTTATAGACATTCTTCTTTTTGTAACAACCTCTTGACTGTCTTCGATATCATTTGTTGAATCATTTTTTACACCCTTCTTTTTGTGAAATGTACTCACGGAGTGAGACCTTTGGTTTCGTGTAATTGAAGGAATTTCATCATCGACTGCAACTTCAATTGTTGACTGCCTTCTATCAGCAGGTATATGTTCCCCACTGTCCATTCGTGGTGTTCTGAAAAGTCCATTCATACCATAATTGTCCAACTTAGTCTCCGCTGAAGTCATACTCTTTTATAGAAAGAATCAATAGAGAAAATGACAAATTCAATATTTTTATCGCATGTTATTATATAGAACACAATTTAAATTTCCGCAGAATATGATGCTGTCGATGAAATATTAAAAATATGGCGACCTCTAACTTTATGTGCGCTAAATAAAAGACGTTGCAGAGAGCTACAGAGACATAAAACGTTTTAATTGACAATCTAGTGCATTCAATACTTAGTATTACGCACTTTTCTCACTGGAATATGCTCCGTATGTAACTTGTTATATAATGTACTCGTATAGCTATTTATGCGCCTCCCCGGTATCGATTTTCACGTGCTAAGTGTATGATGTAGTGGTACTTTCTGCTGTATATTGGTTCATTTGCAGCTAGCAAGCAGTCTCTCTCTGTGCTTTCCGCTATTCAATATCGACTCTGAATCTCAGAGTTAAGTAGTAACTAGATGGATGTCAACCTGAATAGGTGCTATTGTTCTTCTAATGAGCAATGCAACTTAATGAAATATCCAATCTAGAAGACCATCCCGGCGTTTCATACATAGACGTTCTGCGATAGGTAGATACATACTCTATAACTATTATACGATTTGCTCATATTTTTAGAGTATGTCATTGAGATAAAACGGTTTATATAATATCATTCATTAGGTATATGTAGTCATTTAATCATTGTGTAATGAGTTGCCTTTAAAAATATTTAGATTGTGCCGTTTAGATTGACCATTCAAGCAAATACTAATACACACAAGTATAAGTATAACGTGACAGCGTTAAATTGACTAAATTTGGTTGACTTAAAAATTATTTTCATTAGGCTCTTAAATCTATAACATAACATTAATCACCGGATAAACAGAATTCACCATGTACACAACATGATCTGCAGATAATAAATGTATGCCATTCAATAAATAAATCAATGCCATTTTCCGAGGAAACAGTCTCATAACAATATATATATTATATTTACATTTTAAATTTTAATTTTAATCAGTATATTTAAAATTATATCTCGTGCCATTGTTCCAATGCATGGATATGATTACGAGCAGGCCCTTTGGGGTTTTATAGGGGGGGGGGGAAGTAGCGGTTTGGGGAGGGTATAGCAAAAGTCAACTTATGTGATAAATTATATTTTATTGTGATAAACTAGCCTGTAATAATTACCTTTCCACATAGTACATAAAGGAAGATGCAATACTTATTGCTCCAAGTCTATTACCAAATATGCATACAGTATGAGATACAAATCTAATAAAATAGCTTGTAATAATCGAAGTTTGTCCGCATGCAGTCTTCGATAATTAAGCGAAAATAATTTCTTGCGTCTGAGATGAATTATCGCGCATACACATATTTATCGACAACTTCCTCCTGATCCACGGTTTTATTATAGGTGATGCATGTGGAGAAGGGCTAACGAAGAAAGTCTTTCTTGACCCATTGAGGCGCGCATGTATAAAGTGTTGAAACGTTTCAGAGTGCTAGCGCTTCTCTCGCATTCGCAGGATTTCACGGGCAACGTTCAGGCAATCCTCAGTAAAATGGTAATATTCGGAAAATACAGTGCATCACATTGCTTAAAGATCGCATCTAGCGTAATGGCTCTTAGCTCGGCTATCCTATTCTTTCGTCGTGTCGTCCAGGGAATCAGTCCGGTGATGGTAGGTCTGACCCATACAGTTCGACTACGTCAACCAAATTCATCTCGAGCGAGCAAATGATTAATGGAACCATCTCAATGAGGGATGGTGAGGTAATAGTGAATTTGGAAAGCGCTCGTCCAAAGCTAAAAAGTGACCATTTATTCTCCAGGAGACGCTTCGTCCAAACCCCTCCCCCCCCCATTCGAGCCTACAGGCCTGACGAGTGCATGTTGAGTTCTTGTATAGTTCTCGTATGATGCTGTATATCATTGTGAGCAACTATGCGGTATAGTTAGAATATTGTGCATTTGAAATATGTTTGAGTTGAAATATGTTGAAAGAAGTTTGAATTTGAATAATATATCTGATATGACTATGACATCAAAGTAATTAGTTGACTCGTATATAAAATAGATTGAACCCATTGTGTTGTGGTCCCTTACAGCGGTTTAATTTAAACTAGCCATTTCAGCTTCAGTGTTTTGTCATAGCAGTTTATAGACGTTTCAGTGCAAATGGTAATGTTTTTCACCAAGCATTGTGATTTAAATACATGCTTCGAGGTCCGTCAAGCTAAAATTCGGAGTCTCATATATCTCATATATGTGTGTACAAGCACGAGACCGGTTGAGATCTAGAAAACTAAATGCATCAACTGCTTGTGAAAACTCTCCACAGATGAACTATCTACGAAAGAGAATTTATTAATTCTGACACATTGCGATCACTTCTGACAATTAATCATAACACGTGTTTTCTTGAAGGATGAGACATTTCCACAATAAATCCTAGCAAACCAATGGAGGTGATTCATAATCAGAAAGATATTGCCATTTCCCAATCACAAGAAGTAGTTCTATTATAAAGTCCTACATAAGATACTCTCATACATATTTTATATAATGAAAAAGTAGACCATTCAGAAGTGCAGTATAGTGTACGCAATATTTTGTTATTATGTTTTAGGTAGTGTTTGAATAATTGTTGCTTTATTAAATTTCGATATATGTTCTATGGGTATTTTTTGTACAGTTTCTATATTGAATAATATTAACAATTTTTATCATTTGAAATATTGTGTGTTTCACTTTTTCTATTTTGATCTGTACAATTTTTCTATAATAAGTACATTATAGATAACAAAAATTCTTGTCATCTATTAAACCTTATCCATATCCGGAGGTTCATTGGTCCTCACTACCCTATAATACAGTGGATATACATGTTTACTTCCTACAGTAGAGTACAGTTTTGAAACTTCGCATGCATGTAGTTAAGCAATGTTTTGAAACTTTGCATGCATGTAGTTAAGCAATATTTTGAAACTTGGCATGTAGTTAAGCAATGTTTTGAAACTTCGCATGCATGTAGTTAAGCAATGTTTTGAAACTTTGCATGCATGTAGTTAAGCAATGTTTTGAAACTTTGCATGCATGTAGTTAAGCAATATTTTGAAACTTCGCATGTAGTTAAGCAATATTTTGAAACTTCGCATGTAGTTAAGCAATGTTTTTGAAACTTCGCATGTAGTTAAGCAATATTTTGAAACTTTGCATGTAGTTAAGCAATGTTTTTTAAACTTCGCATGTAGTTAAGCAATATTTTGAAACTTAGCATGTAGTTAAGCAATATTTTGAAACTTTGCATGTAGTTAAGCAATGTTTTTGAAACTTCGCATGTAGTTAAGCAATGTTTTGGAACTTCGCATGTAGTTAAGCAATGTTTTGAAACTTCGCATGTAGTTAAGCAATGTTTTTGAAACTTCGCATGTAGTTAAGCAATATTTTGAAACTTCGCATGTAGTTAAGCAATATTTTGAAACTTTGAATGTAGCTAAAAAAGTTTTGTGACATATGTCATTGTAAAAAAGAAGTTAAATATTTGTGTATAACATTTTTTTAACGTTATTTTATGTTTTTGAAAATTCATAAAATTAAAAAAAAATCATATTTTTAGCAAAAAAAATTATTTTTATTGTATTTACAATTTATTATATGAACTAAATAGTACCTGACTCAGAATTTCATAGATTTAAAAAAACATGTTTTTCTATAAAGACGTATATTTTAGTAATTTTTTACAAGAAATTAGTGCATTTATAGGGCGTTACCATTTGACCCTCCTTTAAGTGCACAATTAGTTGTAAATATAGCACTAAACGTTGTAAAACTTTATTTTTTAAATGCCATGGAAGCATATATTGCTATATTTATTGTAGTAATTTATATATATTCAATTTAACACGTAAATAGTAGAATCCACATGCTTGTGAGACGATTATGTTTATTATGTCCACTTTCTTTTAATATCATGTAACCATGCATTGATTAAGGCATATTACAATAACGTAGACGCTAGCCTAGCAGAGAACATTGAATAATGCTAACTGAAACATTGATTATTACAATACGTATATACTATGTTAATATATAATAACAATCGAGTATTACGTATATCTAAACCTACGTTAGTAGGTTGTTAGCTTATGCGAGCAACCTACGTACAGTAAGGTATATTAGAATACCATAAGAATGGTCATTTTTTAAACAGCTACCATTGAACCCATTTCTACCCAACATATTTTTTGTTGATTTTACGAAATTTTCTAACACAAATTGGTATGACCTATTAGACTAAATTGCATGATACAACTTATTTAATTTTATTATGTTTTATAATTTGTTAAATCATATGTTCCTAATGGGAACATTGGGCAGAAACGTAGATTTATAACAAAAACGTTTATTTCAAAATATTATTAGTAAATAAGAAGTATAGGTATTATTGTACAAGCTTTAATATCTTGTACACAGCAATGAAGTATATATAAATTTAGAATTTTACAATATAATAAATTTATTAGGTATTTCGTAACAGCACATAATATCTACTCAATGAATAATTTCAAACATTTTTATAACCTAATTACTTAAGTCAAGTAATTGTACCCGTTTTTATAATAACATAATAGTAAAAAAATCTACTCAATGTTGTGCAGCTTGTAAAGGCACCAGAACTTTTTGTGTACCATCAGGTCACACACAGAGCATTTCATCCAACAATTTTTGTGGCAGATAGTGCAGAGCTCTTGGTGATTAGCAGGCACAGACTCATATTCATCAATTAGCCGGCGTGGTATGACGGCTTTCTGTCATCCTGGTCTTTCAGCACTACTGAGAGATAAATTTTGTACTGCTTCAATGATTAATCACGGAGGAAGTCGATTTCACTGGTCGTAGGATGATCCAGTGAAACATATGTGCGGTATACTACCACCTGCAAAAGTCGAATTATGTTGATCATGGCAATCCAGTACCATTTTTTAGCACCAATACAGGGACGCAAGTTGGCGAGATAACTATCCAGCAAGTCTACACCACCCATGTATGAGTTGCAAGTAGAAACCATAGCTGGTAGGTCGACCAAAACTTTTTCCATGTGCCCCTTGACAAGCCAAGGAACTTTTCGCACAGGGTGGTTGCTGTGGTAGTTGCTGACGATAGTAACCACTCTGTTGTTCTTGTATTGCGTGACGCACAGGTTTTATGGGAAGGCTGATTGGAAGCTACTGCGCTGCTTCTTCTCAATCTCTTTAACTGACGTCATTTTGCAGTTCTGCAGACGGTTAGCTCGCAGTGTTCTCATTGCATTACTTTGATATTGTGGTGCTTTAAATCTTCTAAATGAGATTGAGTGAATTGATGAGATTGTCAAATAAGACAACATGCTTCTTTGAAGTCTTCAAATGTTGTACACATTCGTTGACCACGCAGGTGCCAAGTGGATCGTGCTGCTGCTCCCGAGCTTTGCCTTGATACGGTTGAAAGTGAATAGGAGTATCATCATCAGCTGCCATGACCCAGTTTTGAAATCCAAACCTGATTGGTTTCTCTCTTTGATACATTTTGCACCCATTGTGTACATAATATGGGACCATTTGCTCGTCAATGGAAAGGAAGCGGTGGTTCACTCCAAACTGTTTCAACTTAATGTTTGCTAAATCAAATAAAGGACGCAGCTT
>JAYRBW010013286.1:0-13160 GCA_036023295.1 Invenusta paracnida | reverse complement strand
TATGAATCTAAGTCCCCCTCAAATGCGTTCTGTCATTTGCTGAAATATACACTATACTTACTTACTTACTTACTTACTTATAGAAACAGGTTCCATCACCACTCAATGTCAAACACAGAGGACAGACTCGACTTTGACAAAACCCTTTAAATATTGCTCCCCCTCTGCATATGACAGTTGTAAATATATTGTCATTTCGAAAAGCATGATCACCTAAATTAGAATAATCTACTAATAATTTTTATAATAAAAGTAGTTACTGCAAAGTATTAAATGTATGTTTGTATTAAAAAATGAAAAAGATATAATTAAAATTTGTTTAATGTCAACAACAACAATATAGTGACATAATATGCATATAAATATTTACTTAAAAATGTTAAAGTATATTAATCTTTTGAATGCTTTATCTATAACAATTTATGAAAACCATGAAAAAATATAACAGAGGTATATATTATCATTACATATTAAAATTAAATGATCGAGATGGCAAAAGATACAGTTACGTGTAAAATAGAAAATAGAAAATAACAAAATAGAAAGGAAAAGTTAAAGTATTATATTACTTTTCTATGTCTCAAAATATTTATTGTGTCAATATATAGAAAAATATGGTAAATATCTTTAAAATATATAAATAGTGTCCATAAAAAAGTCAAATTATAAATAATAAGATGTTGATTTTATTTGTCATGAAATCTTTACTTCATGTATCATTGACATGTATATACCTTGATATTTGTTAATATAATATATGTATGTATAGATATTTACTGTTTTTAATAAACATACCTGTTCTAAAGTTTATAAGAAACTAAATTTATTACTTATCTTATTATATTATTGTATTACAAGTAAAATATCTTAACACTCACACTATTGCAAATGTAAATACATATAATATATTCGTATATATTTACCCATGCATTTATAAAAATCCCTTTATATAAATTTAAATAAATCTATTTTAATGAGTTATATATAGTGATAACTCTTTTATCTCAATCGGCAATTCTTTTACTGTTACAAATAGATGTCGCATACATATGTATATAAAACTATTAAATAAATATTTGTAAGTGTTATAAATAAGAAGTAAAAAAATTGTCTAAAACACAATATACAACAGAAACGAGATTTCCGGGATTAATACTCTAACTCAATTTCTTGTAGTTGCTTATTTTGAAAGTGTTTATACTTTTTGTACAAGTCAAATCATTATTATTGTATTTATTATATATTTGTTTTTAAAATTATATAAACGTAAATTACTGAAATTGTGAATTTTATCAATATTGATTCTAATAATTTATTAATAATAAATATATATATTTACATATTTATTTACTTTCAGAAATAAGGAAAAATATATCACTAAATGTCTAATTAAGTCGAATGTTTCATATTTATTTTTCAATTATAGTCTAAATTTAATTAAAATGTAGGCGTTTGTTGTTATCTCCCATCTCATCTCATTTAACTTTTAAATTGTTAACCAAACATTGTTATCAAAGTTATCTATTTGCTCAATGAATAACAAACCATGGTATATTTTCTTGATTCTGTAAAAAAAATAGTGTTATGTGTAGGTATATTCCCTAATTTTAGAATTTAAATTATTTTTATTCTCAAAATAATTTTGTGATATTGTATAGCATTTACTAGTATAATATATTAGTTCTGGAATATGTAAACTAAATATAGACATTATTTGACAAACACAACCTGTATGGAAAGGTTAAGATAATTATGACATATATCCATAATGAATTAAATTTCTATAACTTAATCACTTTCGTTGAAAGCACTAGTATTACTAACTTATGAAGAATGCGCAAATTTTTATTTTTCATAATTATTAAAAATTACTAAACAGGAAAAGTGTAATTTCTATAATGCATGTTGTTTTACAGTATTGTAAAAAATAGTTTTAAATGGTATTCGTTTATATTTAGAATACATTAGTAATACATCTCTGCATTCTAAGGTTTCTCAACCTCTGTACCCTTTATTTCTAATTACCATGCCTTGATTCAATTTTTTTTAATAATAAATAATTATTATTATATAATAGCGTTATACTGTAAGTGTAACTACATATAAATTACAATTATAAATTTCCAAGTTTTGCTGCGTATATTCCTTCATATGATGTATAGCATGTGTACACTATAATATTTAAAATATGTGGTATTTTGTAAAAGGTGAAAATATTAATGCTAATAAAAATGTTTTCAAAGCTTTAAACCCCGTGTCTTATATCATCAGTAAACAAATTAACTTTAAGCAAACTATGTTTTCGTCTTTATAAAAAAATGTACAAGTCTTAATTTATTATACATAAATTATTATTGTGTGAACAGAATATTTATAAAAGGACGAATTGCTTATATTTTCTTTAAACTCATTTGATAAACGCATATCAATAATTAATTTTAAACAAAAATATATTACAAATCTTACAAATGACCTTCTTATTTTATTGTAGGAGAGGGAAGACATTCGTTTTACATTAATGCGTGGATTACCTTGAATAAAATTTATACCATGTAGTATTACTTTAATTTAGAAGCAATTATATTTCTAAACAATAAAATGTCTTGAAAATTAATCATAATTCTTTCGTTATTTATCTACTTTATTTCTAACAGGAAGATAATCAATCTCAACAAACGAATTTTGAAATGTACGCAAATAAAGTAGGTAAATATGACTCTATTTTTATATATTATGATAGGCAACATTATATATATATAGAATGTCAATTATAATTTTTTTAGCTTAGGTTGTATGCATGGGATTATACATAATGTTACTATCAAATATTTATAAAGATGCCTTATAGTTGTTTCAATACCTTGACTTATTTATCGAGATCGTACATTTCATGACATTCATTTTCCGAGTGATTTAAAGTAAATGTGACAAGTCCTTCATTATCATGTAATATACGGAGTATATAAAAGCAATATATACGCTTTTTGTGCCTATTTTCATTAAAAATGTATCAGTATTATTTCAAAACTATTGATATTCAATATTTTTATGTAGACATATATAGGATAGATCAAGCCAAAAATTATAATAGGATGATATATATACAATCTCTGCTTGTCTACGCGTCTGATATAACAAATATATTTATCTACGAATTTGATACATTTCAAAGCTTAGTAAATACTCTATTGCAAAATACTGTTAAATATTTAATAAAATATATTTGTTTGCGTGATTTTTAAAATAATGGAATAATTTAATGACGCCTCATTTAATGTATTGACGCCGAAATATATATATGTATATACAGAGACATTTAATATAATGGAGAATAATTTATAAAGTATCTATTAAATTATTAAATGAAGATACCACATATATGTGGCATATGAAGGTATTATGTAAAATATACATATCTTATTTTATTATATTCACTTAAAAGCCTAATAATGTAAACATATTTCGCTATTTTCAAAACTATTTTTCGGATATCCGCATGTGATTCATCATTTCGTTACGACGCCAAATAATAACTCTTTGTTTATAAAAATTGTAATTATTATAAAATAAATTTATCAAATGTAAAAGGTTAGCAGCTGTAAACTCTTAAGGCATTTACCTATGGCCCCCAAAAGTGGACAATATTATACGCTGTTCTACATGTATGTTTATATAGAAGAAAATACTTTTATATATATTATTGTATATTTTTATATTACTATATTAATTCCCGATAAGCCTGATAAAATGCTTTGAAATGGGTACATGAAATATGTCGTTATACAATTTACTGTTTTTATGCCTTTTGGAAGACTAAAGCAACTGTGCAACACCAGGGGCCCTTGCGAGCAATACTACCTATATACCTGAGAAAAGTCACATGCCGGCATGTAAAAACATAAAAGAGAAAACTCTCATCCATCCGAGAAGAACTAGACACTACCCACCTTCAGGTCATACAAGTTCCAGATCATCGGATAAGTACCCTCCCCAACATGCTCGAAATATCCGGGTGCGAAGACAATGATATGAAGCACGTTATGTTTAGATACTTGTGCTACACATATTATATACTTTATGCTTGTATAATGTCATCAAGCAAGAACGGGAACAGGGGATTTTAAACTTGAATACTAGTTCTTTTTCTGTCAATTTTAATATCACTATACGCTTAATTAATGTTATCTTTTAATAATTTTTCTATAATCTGCCCAATTTCTCTGTTTTTATTTGTTTCATATTTAATGTTTGTAGTGTTTAAATATACTACTTTATTGATTATAAAATTTCATTGTGATTTTCTTTCTAAATAAATTGAATATGTATATGTATATGTCATAATAATAATAATATTACTTAATTGAAATTTTCTAATTTCTTATATTGTGTTCACTACCTATTGTTATAACTTTAAATAATATTAATTGGATTGATTAAATATTTATGGTTTATGTAGATTGAAAGCTTGTGCATTTTTAATTAAATCTTTATGCAAATTTATTGTGGCTTAATATTTTAATTCTTTGAACTGAATAACATCGTTTTATTACCATAACATATAAATTTAATTATATATCTTCAAAATGGATTTACGCACCTTGTTTAAAATTAAAATATTTCACATTCATTTATAATTGTACGCTCATTGTTATTGATATATATTATAGAAATGAATATTTAACCATATTTTGTAAATTAAAATATGTAGATATATGTCCATTGTCTATTTAATAAAGATTTTTAATTTTTCCTAAATAATTTTAAAATTTCTAGTACGTTTTATATTTGTTTTACTCTGTAACTTTGTCACGTTGTTTATTATTTTGATTTTAAAATCTTCAAAAATCATATAGAAAATTGCACAAAGTTAATTATTAACTTTAACCTTCGATGCATTTATATCAGATGTTGATTAATAGCAAAATAATAAGTATAAAATAATAACTCAAGTAATGCAGGAATTACTTTGTGACAATTTCTTAATATCTAACGTACTTTTACTTCATTATTAAGTCTAAAGTAGAAGGTTATTGCTTTTTAGGTATCCCAACTATCACAATATACGTTTTTCTATTTCAAATCGGCATTTCATTTAACATGTATTTTTGAGCTGACACTATTAATAATAATATTAAAATACGAACCACAACTATGAAGTCATAGTTATAATTCGAGTACAATCCCCTTAAAAATATATTTTGAGAAGTAAATTAGTTCTCTAAAACTGTTCAAGTGAAGAGATGAGATGTCACTTGTCAGAGTGTTTTTGATAGACCAATAGCGAGCCATGGCCCTATGGAGTTGATCTGTAGGTGGGTAGGCCAGGACTAAAGCCAGAGGAGATCGGGGTGAGTTTGAGGACACATTCGACACGCTCGTCCTCTCTCATAATGTGTCCGTGCAACATGAGGCGGCGCTGACGAAGGGTGGTAGATAGAGGTTTGATGCCGGAACGTTTGTAAATGTCTGCCTTCGATATGGTTTGTGGGTACCGAATGCCGAGAGTAAAGCGAATAAGTCTTCGGTGTGCAGCATCTATTCGTGCTTCTCTTGAAGTGGTCATTGGGACTGATTCGAAACCATACACTAAGATTGATTGTACTATTGCGTAAAATAGTCGAGATTTGGTCTTGTCGGAGGCTGATGATGTGAAAATGCGGGAGAGAGACTGCGCGGCACTCCAGGCTTGTCTCCTCCATTCAACAAAGAGAGTGTCAGGTTTCATAACATTTACCCCAAGATATTTGAAGTCGTCGCAGACGGAGATGACTTCTCCAGTCGGTAGGGTTATTTCCATCGGAGAAGCGGTATCTGTTCCAATGTGGAGAATTTCTGTTTTTCTCGCTCTTATCTCTAACCCAACGCGTCTGCCTCCTTCGTGATAGAGACGTGTAATAGCACGTTGATCTGCGAATGGATCACGACAAAGAAGTCCGATGTCGTCAGCATATGCTAGAGTGGCAAGAAAAATAGCTGGATATCTAGAGCTTTGCCTAGTCTGTGTAAGATAAGCGTCCTCGTCTGTGACAGTGTGACGAAGAACGTAATCTAGCACCACAATAAAAATGAAAGGAGCCAAGGTGTCACCCTGCAGGACACCCGAAGTCGTGATGAATTGCTCAGTTGGGCCGTGAGATGTTTGAACCGAGGCAGATGTGTCATAATAGAGGTCCATAATTGCAGAGATTATAACTTGAGGCAATCCATAGAAACTTAAGATGGTAGAGATGGAATTTCTCGAGACTGAATCAAAAGCCTTCTTGAGATGGAACGCTGTCGAGCACGGAAAGAATCGATGATTGAGCGGAGGGAAACAATTTGTTCTGCTGAGGATCGACTAGGGCGGAAACCACACTGATTGGTTGACTAAAAAGGATTAATGACTGGAAGTAGACGACGTTTCAGAATGATTTTGTTGTATAGCTTGGCAAGAGTACACATAAGAGAAATGCCGCACTGATTACCGAGGGGTGTGGCGTTTCCCTTCTTTGATATAGAGATTTGAGGTACGCGTGCGCTAGGGTCACCTCCGAGTGGGCAGGATGCGTTGTGTATACGGGTGACTTCTGCAATTAGGCCAGGCAGCTTGAGCACTCTGGCGGGGATGTTGTCAGGACCTGAGGCGGTATCAGATTTAGTAGCTTTAAGAGCTTTGATATACCTCTGCTCGAGAAATATGTCCACAGTTAAAGACTGCTAATTCGGGTACATGGAGACCAGGTGGGGGGAGAAGGTTGTATTGCGGTGAAGGAGCGTTGAGCACTTTACGATAGTGATCAATAATTAGTATTTTTCTGTTCTCAACTGAGTTGGCAGCAAACACAGCTGTAGTAAGTTTACTTTTGCGACCAGTGAGCTGGTTGACTGCTTTCTACGCAGAAGCGTGTTTACAGTCAATAGTTGACATTAAAATATTATTGACTTACTGGTTCGTATAAATTAGAATCTTAGAATGAAAATTTGTGAATAAAAGTATTACACGATGCAGTCAAAAGAGTCATTTAACACTTTATTGGGCTAATTTGGGCTATTTAAACGAGTATGCCTACTTTATTTATTTTAATAGTATGTATGAATAATATAATGCAATATATACTGCACACAAAAGTTATCCAGATATTGAAACTTGGAGTCTCAACAAGATCTTGACCATAGAGTAATAATACTAAGAGAGTTCCCTTAGCGCATTTGAATGTATACATCTATCAACATTTACAGACAATGTAATATGACCATGTAGATTTCGGATTTAATTTTAAAAATGATCTAAAAAATTGCTTCCTGATTTATGGTAACATACTACTTTATTCCCAGGAATATGTCTAGTAGTATATTTTTATTAAAAATCCATTTTCAATAACATTTAAATAAGTAACTCAAATCAAAACAAAAATAGTTAAAATAATTATATTTAACCACACATGTTATAAAGTAGTAATAATAACGTAATATAAAACCATAAATGTTTGGTCCACACTATAATGACCAAAGAATATAAGATTGTAAAGGTTCACTCTTTTAATCGGAAAATCCACCATTTTGAAACTGCACCAAAAATACAAAAAATGTGCTTCAGAATCTCAGCTACAATAACATGTAATTTTTAGAAGTATGGCTTAAATAATAAAAAAGTTTTTAGACAGCAGCAAATAACTAGTTTTGCCTACATTATTTGGTATGTATAGCCTATATTGTACGGGCACTTTATCTCGTATTCCTACGGCTTAAAAGTAGACAAAACTATAGGTAGTTATTGCTGCTAGCGAAAAACGTTTTGTTTTGTTATTCAAACTATACTCCTATAAATTACATATTATTGTAGCTCTAATTCAGGTGCACATTTCTATGCTTTTACTTTTCATATTATAGTTCTTTCTATTATGCACATTTTCCCGTTTGAAAATAGATATTTTATACTGTTAAAGAACGTAACTTACCATCGCATTGATGGGAATATAAAAAGGCAAACTTTATTTACGATTTTTTGACCGAGGGAATTCTCTTGGTACTTTTACTCTGGGGTCTTGACGATATGTAGTTGCACCAATAATATACAGGGTGTCCGTAAAGTTTTTACAAACTTCAACATTATTCCACACTAACCTGACTATATCATACACTTGACTTATGTATATTGGTATTACACAACGCAATGCTATATATATAATCTCGTAGTAATATACCGATTAAATTACTGTGTAGAGGCTTGACGAACACCCTGCTTTTAACTTTAAACTTTTGTATGTTACATAGATTATGTTTTTGAAAAAAGTTAACACTGAAATAAGTAGTAATCAGTAAAATATCTACAAATAACTTTCTAAGCGTTCAACGAATTTATGCGACTTAGAATCTAAAAAGTTGACTATGTGACGTCGGAATTAATAGATTATTTCCATTTTTATCTATTTGTACTGGACATTATCATAAGCTTAACCAGTTAACACATATCGACTAAATGAGGGAAAATATCATTTTAGAAATCACTAATTCATTTGTTTAAAAAATTATTTTATGTCCTTTTTATATATATTTTATGCACATTTAAAATGTTATGTCTATTTTGGTCCTACTATCTACGCTGTGATAACTGCAACCCGAAAAAAAAACTCAAATTTCCGCATTTGTGTCTGACACCCAATGATCCGAGTTTTAACGTCAGGCGTAAGCTTCATCTTCAAACACACGTTCTGCTCCTCCTCAAGAAATGCATAATTGTCAATAATGCGTTGATAGCACTTTGATTTGGTAGCCCACCTTGTTCAGAAAAATATTACAAACCTCGTTCGGAAATGTCTTCATCGTCATCAATATTCTGGCAAATTTCATGGAGAATTTGTTGTCTTTGTGGAGAATATTTAATCAGTTTTACGACTTCTTCTGAGGTGTCCATTGTATCTGACAATACCTTGCTTACAGATATAGTGTCTTTCACCCCGAGACTCAATGAGTGTGTGTGACAATTGGTAGCATGTGCCTTTTGTTGGATATTTGTAATTCGTTTTGCAACGCCACTTTTTCGTCCAAGCATGTTGCTGGCACCATCATAACACTGACCTCTGACCACTGTCAGCGGCAACTGTAGGCGAACTAAAACATCTTTGATGGCCAGGAATATGGTATGAGATGTGATGTTTGGAATATGGTAGAAACCCAAAAAGTCTTCGTGCACGTTAAAATTGTCATCAATCCACTGAAGACAAATTGTGAGCTATTCCTTGTTAGAAACATCTGTGAATTCGTCACCAATTATTGAAAAATATCTTTCCTGAATCTCGGAACTGATATCGCGAAGAATTTGTTGCGCCATTAGAGCTAATGTTTAATTTTAGATGTAGGGACTCAAGTATTTTGCAAATAATTTTGGTATAACAAAACAAAAATTTATAACATTATTCGATGTGTGAGTCAGCAATTTGGCTGTGTCTATGATAAAATAATACATACACTGTTCGAGAAAAAGTTTGGTAATATGCGTAGGTTGAACTGCCTAGCGGTAGGCAGATACCATAGGAAGCTAATTCAATGCGAGAAGGTAAAATTGTACACTTTATAATAAATCGATGTCTATAAATAGTAATTGAATTGTAGTTATTTCCAGAGCTATCTGTACCTGTTTCTGGTAACCCCCCATAGACTTACGATGAATAGAAATAAAGAGAAGTACTTCAAACGTAGTTTATATTATATACAACATTTATTTTATAACTATTTTCATTATGCTTATCTCTGTAGCTACCTCCTTCTTATCATACATGTCAATATCATTTTTTGCGCCCCTATAATTTGTGGGGGGCTCTTCACCCCCCCCCCCTGTTCCGCGGTCCCTGACAGTGATATACTTATACATTTATATATAACCATGCTATTTACAAAATACTGTGTTTCTCAAAACTTAATTAATAGGCAATTTTTTTAAGATAAACAGATAATATATATGGTGATATACTTATAATTATAAATAAGCATGTTTTTGTTACGTAAAATATAGATTTAGAATTAACTACACGACTTTACCTAGGTTATTAATATTCAAAATGAACCAAACCAGTTCTTTCTCATTCAAACCAACAAAGTCAGCCAGAATTTTCTTTAAGTTTTGTGGGCATATAAAATAAGTAGATTATTCATCTGTTCTTGGCTCATTGTATTTCTCAAGTACGTTTTGAGACGGTAGAGAATGAAGAATGATCTTTCTGCTGTAGCCGTAGTTATGGGAATTGTTAGATAAATACGTAGTAAATTATCTACTTCGGAAAACATAACTCTGCCAATTTTTGATCCAATGAGAGCTGCACTGATTTGAGAGATGTGAGTAATTGGAAGTTTTTGATCCATGGATTTGTGAAAATCTGGAAGCATTTGTAATTGTACAAAGAGCCTTGTCCGCATCAGTATGGTACAGTGTAGTAAGATTGTCAGACATTAGAGTTGGACTACCATTGAATGAATTTAGTAGAAGCTATTCGATTTCTATTGCTGTTGTAAAGGATGTTTGAATAAATCGTCTCTCTGATTCTGATATTACCAGGTCGTGGACTTTCTAGTATTGCGATCTGAAATAGCTCTTAGGATCTTTCAAACTGAACAGGCTGTTCTCCATCATCTAGTCTGCGTGTTACTTTTTATATCTAGGCAAAACCACTGGATCTGTCTTGCCCAAGGCTTCAGAGATCACTTTATTGTAAAATACATTAAACCTCTCCTCACAATGATTGCCTAAAAAAAACTTGATGCTGTTTTACCTGCTCTTTTGCAGCCTGAGCAGTCATATCTTTACTTTGTAAGACAGTTGTGAGTTCTTCTGCAGGGGTGAATATACAAAGTGCTAGATTCAAGCCAAAATAAGTTGAAATTTCTTCCATAAGTGCAGCAATCCCACCTGCAGCAATGCCGTTGTCATCTCGTGTAGGTGCATTAACCTCTGCCATTGTATCTTGCAATACATGGTAATTGAGAATAATGGAAAAAAAGCAGCAATAGCTTCTAATGGCCGTTACATACATACAAACAAGTTTATGTATAATACATAATAGTACACTAGACATTTACACTGAAAAATAACAAAATCACTTACTTTTATAATAGTTTATATTTGTATTTTAAAGACTTCGCCAATAATGTTTAAATACCGAAAGAGACCACCTTATGGAAACAAAAAATAACTAATATAAACAAAAGAAAAAAATTTCATATACCAAGAGGCAATGTGCTTATAAGCAGCGTGTTGCATCACTAGTTATTGTTTATATATCCTCTTTGATTTAAACAAATGAAGTAAATAAAGGTGTCATTATTTGCAAAAACGCATTTATTATAGTTAGCAAGTATGCATCGCATATTATGGTGTCAGAGGAATCATAATATAGAGAAGATATACCTAATAGTAATTATCTACTTAACTAAATCCACATCATAATATCAATTGTGTGTGATGTAGGTATACCAAATTATTTGACCTACATTTTTTCTTTATTTGTACAGTAATCATTGGGGTGGCAGAAACATACTCCAACCACCCCAAATAAATTATTGGGGTGGATCAGCCCCCCCCCCCGCCCCCCTAGTTCCGGCGCCCCTGTAATTATGTACTCGTAAATCACATACATATACTTACTTGTACAAAGAAATATACTTGTGCAACTACAACTGTGTAGTACCAACCACATAAAAAAGTTTTATTTATCTATATTAAAATACGTTAGTAATAAATTATTATCTTGGCTTAATTATAGTAAATGTCATAAAATTTGTTTAAAATAACTATTTATATATATTAGACCCCATGAAGCTTTTATGCTGATTTTCATAGCACAAATTATTACATGACTGAACTATGCTTGTTATTAAATAAAATCAATTAATTTTACAATAAATACTTTAACAGAGATTAAAAATGTATACTACTAAAATACAATGTGTCGGGCAAAATTAGTATACAAAATTATGTTATATTAATATTAATTAATTAATTTAGTAAAAAGCTAAATCGGCTAAATTGCTACGCTGTTCTTGAATAGAAAAAATGCACATCAAATTAAAATATTATACTATGTGTTTTAGGATAAAGCAGTATAAAACATATATTTTTAAATATGAATTCCCTAAACAGCTTTTATAATAACATTTATAAATTTGTGGAATTTTTAAAGGACGGAATATTGATTAATTAAACATGAAACTTTCAATAACGTATACAGAGGAACCTCTCTTGCTAATCCTAACTCTATATGCAAGACATGATAATAATGCCATAAATTATAATAAATTATTGTTATATATAACATTTAATATAGCAAGAATGCTGTCTAAAGTATTAAATCAAATAGAAATAAGACATTTATTCTTACAGCACTGGACGTTGTTCTGCAATATACTCGAAATGTAAATCATTGATACCATAAGATGAAATAATATTTTGTTCAATTTATGCATGACATTTAAAAATTTCTTGCAAAATAATGTTTAAATCATCATGTAAATTTCGAAATATTAACAATATTTGTATTAAGTACAGGTTTCAATCAGTAGGACAACTTATACTTTAATATATTATACATATATATCAAGTTCAACTTAATTTGGATATAATATATATATTAGACGATGCTGTAGCATCATCCAGTCAAGAACCAGAGTTTCAGAGATTAGCTTGAGAGGTGCTAACAGCTCTAGTCAATATATAGAGAGAATAGGCCTATCTAAGACTATTTTATTAAGTATATTGTCAATGGATATATACTATGGATTTAATTCAAATTTTCTGTATAATACATTCATATCTGTTTATTTCACTTTTAGTTATTAGTCTAGCAATTTAAATATTGTTATTTTTCATATATTGGTGATTGATTGTAGGTACCTAGCTACTACATATTTTTCGTGGTGTTTAATTTTTAATTAACGCTCTTCTCATTGGCTATTTCTTACGTAATTCCTAATATCTCTATTATCTATCTATCTGTTTATTAAAGTATTATTTACTACTTGTTATAAACTGGATTGCATTTTATACGAAATTTAAAATAATGATGGAAAACGAAGCGAAGGCTGAGTTTTCTATCGATTATTTTGAATTGAGTTTAAAATTCAAACCAGTTTATAATTATATTATAAAACGACAGAAATATAATTGATCTCACGCGCAAATAAAACAGCCA
>JAYRBW010013275.1:0-13160 GCA_036023295.1 Invenusta paracnida | reverse complement strand
AAGAAGGTTAAGTACTTCATCTCAACCACGTTTCCAGACAAAGTAGAAAAAGACTTACTTCCTTATAAATACAAAGAGCATGAATTGTCTTTGCAAGAAGGGTGCGTTCTATGGGGCAACAGAGTTGTTGCCACTCCCTAAGACACTCCAAAAAAGGCATTGCAGTTGATTCACGAAGATCACCTATGAATTGTAAAGATGAAACGAGTGGCGAGAAGCACAATATATTGGCTAGGCATCGATGATGAAATAAAATAACTGACCAAGATATGCCACGAATGTCAAATGCAAAGCAATAACCCAACAAAAACAGATTCACACCTATGGCAACCTCCACCAAAGCCATTGCACCGAATTCACCTGGGTTTTGCCGAACAGTTTCTAGGAATCAACTTCCTCATTACATCATAATCGACGCCTATTCCAAATACATTGACGTATATCAAGTGAATAAACTGACATCTGCAACAACTATCAAAGTACTACGCAAATGCTTTTCTAACTACGGACTACCGGTTAACATTCACACTGACAACGGGTCATCATTTACCTCACAAGAATTCAAGGAAAACAACGGCATTAAACAAACAGCTAGTCCAGCATACCACCCACAATTGAACGGTCTTGCCGAACGCGCTGTTTACTTATTCAAGCGAAGCATGGAAAAATTGGATGATGATCTCGATTACCCCATCTGTAGATTCTTGTTGCGCCATCGTGCTACAGTACAAGAGACCACGAGTCAAACACCTGGCTATCTTCTACATGAGAACTTCGAGAGTTGAGAACTCGACTCGATTGCATTCATCCAATATCAGACCGAAACGATAAACCATGTCTAAATCCAGCTAAGAAACTGCGTGAAATGGAAATTGGACAACGCGTTCTGGTGCGAAACCACATACACACTGGAGCCAAATGGTTCGAAGGCATCGTGCAAGATAAAGTCGGGGAAGTCAAGTACAAGGTCGAGCTGCCAAATGGATGCTCTGTTTCACGTCACATTGACGACATCAAAAAGTACGAGGCAATCACTTCTGACTCTCCTGTCACATTGGACACATACATGACAAATTTAGGTTCCGTCAATCAAGACAAGCATTCCATAATCATACCAAGGGACACTCACGTCATGGTTAATAATCACTCTCCTGAGATAGCTCCACTGACAAGCACTCATGGCATTTCAGACATGCCCTCACTGAGGCCCCCTTCCCCACCTATGATATAGGTTAAACCAAATCCGAAAGACAGCCTTACACCGAGAAACCAGCCACCTAGAGGCTGTGGTAAACCAATTAGATTTGATCATGATGATTAATTGTTGTAATCTCTTGATAAATTATTGGTGTAATCTCATGAAAACTTATTGCAGTAATTTCATGATAACTTATTGTTGTAATCTTAAAGAGGGAGAGATGTCATGTACCGGTTATTTGTACTATTGTTTAAATACGCTAATGTTCAAGAATAAACATTACACACCAAATATAAACTGTATAAGCTAACGAGCTGTTATTTGTCTCCAAACTAAATTATACTGTCTCTAACGGGGATAGAACACACGCCATCTGAAATGTCAATATGTCGAACTTCTCACGAAAACAGACTGTTTCCCAATTGACCTCTATTAACAAAAATTATTCAGAGAGGCATCTTCAAAGGCAAAGAACACGCTACAAAAAGCTTACAATGCCGCTTACAAATGTCTTCTCGCCAAAAGCGAACTGAACCAGCTATTCAACAACTAAGGGGGCAATTTTTTCACCATTTATTATCATACCAAATTACAATTTATTTACAATTAGAACTAAGAGAGGACACAACCTCTCACAATGAGAATCAAACGAATTAGGATAAAAACTAATCTCAATTTCAAAATTTAAATATAGATACAACGTGGCACAATTCTCAGCATGGCTACAAAATAGACCAGGTAGTCATCAATGCGTCCGATAATGGATTGTGATAGGTGCGCAGGTAAGTTACAGGAAAGAATGTTCACAAGGATGGATACCATTTTAAGGGGCAAAGCCACTCTTTGAGTTGTGGCATTATAAATAAGCCCACAATAAGTGAGTACAGTAACAGGTGAGGGACCACTTTTTCGTTTGTTGACAACGAATACTGTCTCTAGTAGCGAGACAGCAGTGGTGATGTGAGCGTGAACTAATCAGAGCAAGAATTAAATTAACTACCAAAAAATTGAAAAATTGACAATCTGCGGCTGCTGAGATCCTTAATGCTTGATGGCGACATCACCTACAGAGGAGCCTTCGACAGCGCAATTACAAGAGCAGAAACCGGCAAAGATTGAACAACCAAAGAACCCAAACCTGAATATTGGAAAAACAGCTTTTCGACCATAGGCTCCATCTGTAGGTATATAACACTAGTATAAGACAAGAATTATGTAAATAGTTCTCATAAATTTTATTTATAATTATGTAACCTTTTAATTATATACTGTACTATATTTATTCCTATACTGTACATTATATCTTTTAATAACAGTGGAAAATATATCTATATATGTATTGTGTAATAACGGTATGTATGCATATAACAAAATACAATACATTTCATATAATGATTAATACATTTATTTCACTGCTCGTCATAAAAAATAACCGATTAAACGATTTACTATCTTCGACAAAAATTCTTTAAACATCTTGATATATCGTAGTAGTAGGGTGGAGTCCCACGACTTCACCCCCCCCTTCGCATCACCCTCGCACATCACCCGCGAACCTCTCGACGAATCAGAATCGAGCAAGACTTCAACCAATAAGCTAAATTATATAACTAAAGTTCTAAATTATTCTCTTAATGTATTCTAAGAGTTCCCTACAGGTATGCTAAAAATACGCAAAACTCCTAAATGAATACCTTAATGTATGGTAACTTACAGTTCCCTAACGGTATGCTAAAATACGCTAAACTCCTAAATGATTCCCTAAAAGTATGCTAAGAGTTCCTTAACGGTATGCTAAAAATACGCTAAACTCCTGAATGAATCCCTTAATGTATGCTAAGAGTTCCCTACCGGTATGCTAAAAATGTCTAAAAGATATGCTAAACTCCAAAATTAACCTAAATTAAACTCCATACTTTTAGATAATCATTTAAGAGTTTAGGATATCTTTAGAATACAGTTAGGGAACTCTTAATATACATTTAGAGAATCATTTAGGAGTTTAGCATACTGTTAGGAACTCTTAGCATACTTTTAGAGAATAATTTCGGAGTTTAGCGTATTTTTAGCATACAGTTAGGGAACTCTTAGCATACTTTTAGAGAATCATTTAGGAGTTTAGCATATTTTTAATGAACTCTTAGCATACTTTTAGAGAATAATTTAGGAGTTTAGCGTATTTTTAGCATACAGTTAGGGAACACTTAGCATACTTTTAGGGAATCATATAAGAGTTTAGCATATCTTTAGAATACAGTTAGGGAACGCTTAGCATACATTTAGAGAATCATTTAGGAGTTTAGCATACTGTTAGGGAACTCTTAGCATACTTTTAGAGAATAATTTAGGAGTTTAGCGTATTTTTAGCATACAGTTAGGGGACTTTTAGCATACTTTTGGAGAATCATTTAGGAGTTTAGCATATTTTTAGCATACAGGTAGGGAGCTCTTAGCATACTTTTAGGGATTCATTAAGGAGTTTAGTATATCTTTAGGATATTTTTAGCATACCAGTAGGGAACTCTTAGCATACATTAAAGGAATAATTTAGGAGTTTAGCATATCTTTAGGACATTTTTAGCATACCCCGTAGGGAACTCTTAGCATACATTAAGGGATTAATTTAGGAGTTTAGCATATCTTTAGAATATTTTAGTATACCGGTAGGTAACTCTTAGCCTACATTAAGGGATTCATTTAGGAGTTTAGCATATCTTTAGGATATTTTTAGTATACCGGTGGGGTAACTCTTAGCATACATTAAGGGATTCATTTAGGAGTTTAGCATATCTTTAGGACATTTTTAGCATACCGGTAGAGAACTCTTAGCATACATTAAGGGATTCATTCAGAAGTTTAGCGTATTTTTATCATTCAAATAGGGTATTATTTAGGAGTTTAGTTATATAATTTAGCAAGTTATTAATTTATTAATTTTCTCAAAATACAGTTATACATAGCTCCACTACTGAAATTTAAGACAAGTAGTATTTATGTAACCTATGTTTAATTGTTGCGTGATTAAGGTTTGCCTCTGATTAATAGTAAGGTATTAAATATGCGTGTTCCAGTAAATTTTCACTTTAAATACGACATAATACTGGTGCATAATTCCACATTTAATTAAAATATTTCCGCGTATTTAATAATGTCATGATGCATTCAAAATTTGAAATTCCCTCGCAATTGGAATGACGTGCTCAATTTTTACGTTACTAGGAAACGAATTGTTTTTTAATATCCCGCGCACTTTTAAATTTGAATTTGGGGCCTCATAATCCCGCTAACTTTTAAATTTGAATTTGGCGCAAAGTTTTGTTTAAATAGACAAAAGCAGAGTAGAATGAATGAAAACAGACGCGTGCGTTCTTTTTGATACTTTTACAGCCGTCTAATTGGCTAGAGCCTTGTCTAGATTCTGATTGGTCTAGAGGTGTAAAGGTAGGCACCCCCCCCCCCCTGAAATCGTGGCGCTCCTCCCTACTACTTCTTTTATATAATTAAAAATCTTTACATTATATTATGTAAAATAAATATACAATATTATTCATCTAACTAAGATAAGTATAAAAACTATAAGATACACTTATGGACGAAAGTAAATTTTGTCAATAACACAGAAATATATATTATATACTACTAAAAATTATGATTAATTTATGAATTAGTTATTAATTATTACTTCTGAAAAACAGGTAGGTGCGTTATTTATGGCCAGGGGTGTATACATATGTATATATATGTAGGAATATAATAATAACAGAATTTAAACAGGCAAACACCTACATTTAAAAATTACTTCTCACATCCACCTGCCCACTACAGAAAACCTATACACAGTCCAGATATTAATTTCAAATTTATTAAAATTAAAAATTACACTGATTTGTAATAACAAAAACTTTAATAGTTTAACGTTATTCTCATAAAACTGCATATAAAGAATTTAATTACAGCTTATTTCATAAATATTGTTTGTCGCTATTGCCTTTCAATATTTCACACATTTCCCGTATTGATTCTTAACTTTTTGCGATCCCCAAAATAAATTTTCAAGGAACAACAAATTAACGGACTTTTCTTTACTTTTTCGTGTTATATGATTTTATTTCCCTCACCATGTGATGACAATATTTTTATTTTTATTGTATCAATTTTAAGCCCCAATTGGGCAAAACATTGAGACATTGGGCAAGATATTAAACTAATCTTTTATAAGAATATTTATTTTCTTTAATTCTATTTGAATTGTAAATATCACTTGTCACGACAACAAAACGTAATTGTCAATAAATAATTTAACTAATGCCGTAAGTATTTAGTGCAATTATACCATTAAATTAAATTTAATTAAATTTAATTTAATTTAATTTAATGAAGTAAATGAAGTTTCCTGGAGTCAAATGGCATTTTATAATAAGTACATGTGCAGAATTTTGTCCGAAGTCGAACAATCTTGACTGAATGTATAGTTGATAAATATTTAGTAACACATTACATATCTAATCACTTATACTTATTTCATTATTTTAAAAAATTGCTTCGTTTTACTTATCCATACGATAGAAAATATTCATTAATATTCATTCACATTTACGTATGACAATGCCAGGTTCATTTTTAATAGATAACGTCATTTAAGACGCCAGTCTGGAAACTGATGAATGTCGATAAACTCTAAAAAATAAGCAAAACATACATTTTTAATAAATATACATTATCTCTCTCAAAAACGACGAAATTTTAATTCAAGTTTTGATTAATTTCATATGATAATTCACGAAGTCAGATAAAAATAAACTACCTTGCAGAAAATATAAAATATAAATTCTAGATTTATTTATTTTTAATAATAAAAATACATATTTTTGTGTGCCTATAAGACAATATAGCACTATAGATATAATGTCCTTTATATTATAGTAAACTATGAATAAATATAATTGATCAATCTAGGAACACTATTTTCTGCATCTTTTTGTATAATTCAAGATGTGGATATAGGATCAAGATTCAAATAAAAGAAAACACCAAAGAACACTTAACGTTTAAGAATAACAACATCTTGCAATGCTGATATTACCAGAATGGAAATATGTGTCAATATATGCATATACGTGTATGACATCAAAGCAATTCTGCCATCTGTAATTAGTATTTGTTTCTGTCAACACCCTGTATGCCGCAAATATTCCGTTTTAATCGTTTTAATATGATAAAATAGGCAACGGAAATTATAGAGTGTGGCTTATAAATCTGAGACAACATCTTACTACAATTTCAAAGGCGCGCACAATTATTACCCTATAACGTTCCTCGTATACGCATAGTTTACATACAATGACAAAAGCATGATAAAATATAGCATGCAGTTACTAACTGTAGATTTTACACAAAGCAAAAATACACCGATTTTATGTAACTACAAATTATCAAGAATTCAATTTTGCTTTCTTGTATATTCGTGATAAAAATTAACCTGATACTGCTTGTGTTACCCCCTACAGATGTAGGTATACACCTCTGTGTGTATACATTACGACATAGATTAAAAAATGGTAATTATTATGTATTTCTCTTATGCTCAAACTCCCTTGTTTTTTTCCTTAAAATGCATTGATATATTTATATATATATATATAGATAAATTAAGAATATACAAAATAAAATTTTATAACTAAAATATAAAGCTAGGTATATGTAATTATACGACACTATTGTAGCGATATTGCTGTCAACGGTAGCAAATTATAGGTTACAAAGGGGGTGTTAAATTCCTGTTATATACTCGTTATTTCCAAATAATTAAATAAAATGTGTGGGTATATTTTCTCGTTGAATTTATAACACTATCAAAGTTTTATATCTATCTATATACATATATGTAATGCATAATCCTGTATAATATGTCTAAATATTTTCTAGTGTTAGCTAAAGTATTATCAAATAACATATATCATAAAAATGTAATTAAAATGCATCACTTGCAAGGTTATCCAATGTAATTTTTGTAGCTCAATTATTGAATTAAAATAGCTCAGTGTGTTCCATAACTTTATTGTTTTACCTAAAATATTTATATATACACAAATTAATTTTTTAAGTAGAACGTTTTTTAGATTAAGAAATTAATATTTCCTTAAAGTGCACTAAATTCATATACATATAATTCATATATGTAATTCATATATAAATTCATATATATACATTGAGAATATATATTTCTCTTCACTTATTTTTTAGGATCGTATCTTTTAAATTTGCTACACTAAATTGGTATAAATTGTAATATAATAACGTATTAATAAAGAAAAAATATGACATCACAATCTAAATAATGTTTTAAAATCGATTTTTTCCGCGTTCCTTTATCGATATTTCAAAACTTATATTCACTTCATACAAAAAGTTATTATTAATTCAGTCTATTAAGTTTGAAAATAAAAATGTACTCTGTAGATATAGTAACTGCATGATCTTGTTAACATTTTCAAAATTTAACTTTCCTGGCTTTCATAACATTCTCATGGAAAAGTATTATTTCTAATACAGAATAATACTCGTATATGTTAAATATAACAGCACTTTAAGAAGATTGCTTATATACTATATGTCTTTAATCAGTTTATTTCACATGTATAAAAATATAATTTAAGGATGTTGTATAAAAAGAGTCTAATTCGTTAACATGATATTGTTTCACAGCATTGAAAACTGATAATTATGAATTGGATACTTACACATGTTTAGCATAATAAAGAAGTTCAGAATATTTGTATCCTATATTTAATATACCTAGTTTGTAAGCTTAAAATCTTCTTAAAAGTTTCCTCTGTATTGGATTTATGCTTATATAAATATATCAAATAGTAATTAAAGAATGAAAAGATTTTAGATATAAATTTATACTTGTATATTAATAAGAAATAAAATATTCAATATTTATCTAGAGAGAATAGAAAAGAATGAACCTATAAAATCGATAAATTTTCTTTTATTTATGTAACATAGTTTTTCGTATATTTGTAAAATATGATACATATACATATAATCACTTACTTATTTACATGTGCATTTTAATTATTAAGCTAAATTGTATTATTAGTTGCCTAATAAAATCTCTTGCGCTGTATTGTATACTATATTATATATTTCTCGTCGGTAGATTGTTTATTTAAACTGTTATATACCCGTACTGTCTAAATAAGACGTATTTATTGGTGAAAACAAAAAATTTCAATTTCGCTAAACTTTTTATAATTAAATATAAATAATAATTTGCTATATGAATTCGGCGAACAAACAATAAATTAAGTGAAAACAGTTGATACGAGTGAAGAATAAATTCATATTTAGCAAAGTAAAATATATTTATTTTGCGAATATATATAAACATAAACATCATATATAATATCTACAAATATAGACAATAAAGTATTCTATTTAGTTAAAGTACATGCACAGAAATTTAATATAGCATGTATTTAGCAATTTATACAAAATTAGGCACTTCTTTATACATTTTCGTGACCTATTCTTTTTTGTGAGTTATAATTTGACTTCGCCATCTTGACATAAAAACATAAATTTTAAAAATTCTTACTTTTTAATAATATAAAGGAGCGTTTTCTAATGTTTAGCCGCAAAACGCACAATTTACATTCAATTTAAAGCAATATATATTAAAAGTAATAAGGATAATGAACTATTTTTGAATTCTACAACACATCGTAATAAAATAGCAGTTAAATATGCTTCAAAATAAATTTCTTTTATATATTACGGAACTGTATAAATAATATAGCTCAACTGAGAAAATCATTTAGTAAAATATATTTGTCCTACATTTTAGAGCGGTATAAAAAGATCTATAAAACTAAATTTATTTAGTTTCAAAACATACTATAAGAAGTACCATCTAAAATAACATTTTGTATCAATGTTTTGTATAAACAAATTGGTGTTTGTGTCACTATAAGTAACAGAGTCGAGAACTAAGATCAAAAGAAGTCAAATTTAATGAAAAGTGTATTCAATCCAAAAATATTATACAATAAATAGAATATTAATACGGCTAAATTAAATTGCAGTAAAATGTAACACACAAGTATTATGTATGTATATTGGTGTAACAAATAATGGAAGTTTAGATAAAATTTTAAAAATACTTTTAGATAATAACATTATTAAACTATAGCTATAATACATGCATATAATGCATTGACTGCTTAGTTAAAAGTACTGCATATAACTTATACAATATATTCAATAATAGAAATAGTCCACGAATTCATTCAAACTAAAAAAACATCAGAATTTTTATTTGAAAACATATCAGATAATGTGATATTATATTTGACACTTAAAGATACAATAATGCCGCTAAAATACCCTATTGAATAAATAATTAATTCTGAGATACTATCGATTCCTATCTTTGACTAAAAACAACAATAACCTGATGAAATATGTTTAATAAATAATAAACTAAAAAATGTGTAGGGAAAATCATTGATATAGCAGACTTCCAAAGAAAAGAAAAACAATAATGACCACATCATGATTTCTTTGTTCTTGGCTTTCGAGCACCACTTTTTGATTTCTTTGATTTGGTTGCATCTCGCATGGTGAATGTTACACACTGAAATATAGGAATTATACATACAAGTACAATATTATTCATTAAAAGAAATGTAAATCACATAATTAAGTTGAGTAAAATATATACACATCTAACTAAAACAGATTCTATTTTAAAATGTATCGTTATTTAGAAAATGTATATATCACAAAATATAAAAATAAAGTGCACACATCAAAATTTAAATGATAAGTTTAAAAAAATAAAACTAGATTAAAGAAATAAGTGTAAAATGAATAAAAAACGAATTATAACATTTTAATGTAACAAATAATAGACAACTAAATAATAGCATCGATACAGCTGTATTGTAATTAATTAATAAATATATACTGCAGAAACTGGGTCAACAACGTATGATTTTAAACGATTAAGAAGAGATTTATTTCGATTCTAAATATAATATATATTTTACATGAAATATTTACCGTAAATTTTTTCGCAGAAATCACAAATTCTTATCTAATCGTTCCAAAACTTATTTCCGCTATGTACAATTTAATGTTTTTCGTGCAATCACAATGTAAAATATAGATTTTCAATGCAATGAAATGCAATTCTTATAAAAAATAACATATAAACGAGAAATTAAATTTTGATTAATTCCTAAACAATCATACTTCTGATAAATAATAATTAAAAAGAAACTACTTATTAACGACTTCATTGTAAAATAATTGAAATACACATATAAATGTTTATATTAAAGTTATTTTTATTCATAATATATATAATTTGTAATAAACAGTGGAATCAATTAGACACATTCCTTAAAAGAAATATTATCAAATCATTCTAACTTCATTATTTATAAATCAGTTTTAAAAAGCACGTACATCAAGCATTAAAGAAATATTTATACATGCCTTTATCTTGATGTATCTATTTCCATACAAATTTAGTTTTCTGCTCTCATTATAACATTCTATTCGTCTGATTATTTTTAAAACTCATTATCTGGCTAGTTTTGTCACCTGATTTTCTTTGATATTTAATTCTGTCAGAAAAAAACTATTGTGATACGGAGTAAAACTTTTTAATTTGTTAAAATTATTATAATTAACTAATACTACTCTTAATTTTAGATAGTACTAAATTTTGTCAATGCGTCTTTTACGTCAATTTAAATATTAAAACTACAAGTCAAGCTTTATTTATTAAACGAAACACTACTTCAGAGCAATGTGCTTTTACCTGTTCATCCAAAAAATCCATTAATTTTTTGACGCCAACTTTAATGCCAGACATTTTGATTTGTGTGTGAAGTAAACTAAGTTCCAATGGCTGAAAAAAAATTGAAATTAATTATAATATTTTTCACGTTAAAAAGCGTTGACGTTATTCCATAGTTATTTATGAAAACTACTAGATATTAATGTGTTACTGGCTCCATATAATACATGTTATTATCATTTGCACACGGTCAATAATTGAGAAAGTTATAGAATAAAAATAGTATAACATCTGAAATAATTAGTTTCATCAAAACAGCAAAATAATCAATGCTGATATTTTTCTAAAGTCTAAAAAATCGTATTAAACTAATATTTTATCAGAAAATTTTATAATGTTAAGTTGAAACTATAATGTTACGTTGGTACACATACAAAATGCTTTGATCGAAATTATTAATATTATAGACAATAAATATGCCTAAATTAGCACCTAAGTAATAATAAGTACAAACAGATATCTCTCGATACATATAGATATATTGAAAAGGGTACACATAGTTCCTTAAACTTAATATAAACTCACATCATATGAGATAACTCTAGAGAGGAGTTCAGAATCAGAGCGAATAAATTCCAGAAGCTGCAACTTGTAATCTTTCTAAAAATAGAGGAATACATATTGTTAAGATACCTAATAGTTTGTTTTCTCTTAACAACATTTTGAAACATACTTCCTAAAAGTAGGCTTTATTATTTACGAATTGAACTATATTTCTAGATTTAATAACGATTATATTATATATTATAATTATACCAAATGATCATATATATGTATAGCATTAACGTTTTTAACATTTAAATATGAATAATAATACTAAGTATTATTAATACATTACAATGTATATTTCGTGCAATTTTAAAAATTAAACATTTGCAAATTAGTGATTTTAATGAAATTTATTTTCAAAATTGTTAATATTAATATGACTCCAAAAACTGAGTGTTTCTTAGAAAGATACAAAAGCTTAATAATTTAAACAATGAAAATGCACCAAAACCACAGATTAAATCCATTATTTTAACATTTTCAGCAATACAGATCTATGTATGTATTCTTTATTCATTGATTGGAAAGTCTCTAAAAATAAAAAATTAAAATAGTACAGCAGAATGGCCAAAAAAGTGTAGCAATAAAATTTAAAAATAGTAAATTCCATTGTAGTGTTCCATAAAATTCAACGCATATTTTTTCCATTTTTCCGTCATCATATTGATAATTTATTAAAGTAAATTAATCTAAAGAAATCTAAGATTACGAGCTACGTTGGAGATAAATTGAGCCATGTTTAGGAAGAACTCAATACTTTTACACAACAATACCCGTGTATATACTCGTGTATCTAAACTTATAACAATGACCGACTTCTTCACCACTATAATAACCATACTCTGTTAAAAAATTTGCCTTATGTTAGCGAACATATATCAATGCCATATGTAAATTGACCATAATATGAAAATTAACAACTTCAGGTAATTAAATAAGATGATAGCATTCAAAGCTAGCTGGATCATTGAAGCAGCTTAAATAAATTACTATAAAAATATTAATATTGATGTATATTGTATTAAACTTTAGGGGGCAATATGAAAATAGAGGACATGAATTATTAATAAATAAGAAAAGCAATTTTGTTATAAAATTATCTTGAAAAATAGATTTATTTATTTATTAATAATTCATGCCATATATTTTCATACATTGATGTCAAATAGGTGGTATATTGATAAATATTAATATTAATATAATATAAATAGTACATACATTATATAGATTGAGTAGAGCCATGACACACAGGGTAACTAAAAATATGAATTGATAATTTAGAAGCAGTTCGTTTATATAGTGTGATAATTATAGTGTGTCTGTGGGTGTGTGTATTACATAACAATATCACTCAATAGTTGGTATCTCAGTAGTATGGTAGGAGTGCTTCTACTTCACCCCCATGCCCCCCCTCCCGACCAATCAGGATCGAGTAGCGTCAGCCAATGAGACAGCTGGAACAGTATTTAATAGACGCGTGCGTCTTTTTTTCTATTTAAATAAAACTTTGCGCTAAATTTAAATTTAAAAGTTCGTGGA
>JAYRBW010013264.1:0-13161 GCA_036023295.1 Invenusta paracnida | reverse complement strand
ACAAAAACGGACACAAAAAAATGAAAAGTTGGGGAGATCACCCATATCCCTAAGAAAGAGAAAACGCTACATAAATGCGCAGAATTCAGACCCATTAGCCTTACCTTGTGTATGGCTAAGTTATGTAAGAGAATGGTGAAAGAGAGATTAGTGCTTTTCATCGAGCACAATAACCTCCTAAACTCGAACCATGCGGGCTTTAGAAAAAGACTAAGCATCAAACAGTAGGTGGCCAGAATTGCCAAATATATCATGGACGGTTTTCAGAAACGTAAAAAGATTATCATCTGTTTGATTGACTTCGTGAAAGCATACGACAAAGTATATAAACAGGGTGCATATAAGAAAATTATTGACCTGGGAATCCCTTAATGCATGGTTAAATGCAGACTGAAAGCAAAAAAAAACAGACGAGCTCGCGTCAGATTCGGTGAAGTCAATAACAAATGGGTCGTAATGAAAGAAGGCCTACCACAGAGATTAGTGTTAGTCTCGTCATATGGCTGATTTACATTAATGATATAGACAAAGACTGGCAACATACAGTCACATTCCTGTTACCGATGATACAGTCATGGTCAGCCAAGACAACAAGCTAGAAGTAGGCAGGAACAATATGCAAGAATCTGTGTAGAGGTAGAGTTATAATATACACATTAAGTAGGCGTAACATAAAAAGGTTCACAATATAGCTTGTCCTGCAGAAAATGACGTATGTACTTAAAAAACCGTATACGTGGTGTATATATGATGTATGCGCAGTATATATGGGACGTATACGTCGTGTATACGTGATATATATATATACACGGTCGCGGTGTATACGTCATTAACAAGTAATTGTATATACACCACGTATACACCATTTTAATCGAGGAAGATTATTTTTATTCAACATACTATAACTCAAACTATAGTAATATATACCACTTTCACATTAAAAATCATTAATTAATAAATATGTTCATATTTAGCATATAACAAGAGATGATTTTTGAAATAAATTCATTCAGAGAATATATAAAGTTTATTTTAGTGTTTAAAAGCCTATAATAGAGAGTCTATAATGTACCTATAAATTGCACTTTAAAGTTATAGTTGCGTCAAAGTTTAATAATTATTTCTTAGTCATTAGTGCACAATATTTTTTTAAAACATCAAGAAAGATACATGTAGTTTTAATTAAATCATTAATTTTTAATTTATTTATTTTGCTTATTAACATAATTGCGTAAGCAATTATTAGGTAAAAACAAGAACTTAGACGTCAATTAGATAATTTTCATAATTCAAGCTGTAACCACCTTTTAATTTTTTTGTGATAAATAATTACTGCGATCTTAAGGTCATGGAATTCCTTTTTGATAAAATATAACATAATATATATAATACAGTTTATAATAATATAATATAATACTTCACTGCAGAGATACTATGATGTACCCCAATGAGCTTTATTTCATCATTTATATATTATCTCAATCTATTATTATAAATTAAAATATGTATGCCAAATTGATATAAGTATAAATTAGTATACGTACGTATTCATTATATATGCATGTATACGTCATTTTCTACAGGGTGCTGATATATACCAATACATAAGAAGAATATAAACAAATCTTCGTTTACATAATATTTGACTGTGCAATTTCGTGAATTGAGACGATGAAATTTATAAGATGCAGATCTATTTAGATTTATTTAATTGTTATATAGGTTAGTATAATAAGCATAGCACATTTCAAAATGATTAAACATATATATTAAGTGAAATATTAATATATAATATTATTATTACTGAACTACTAAAATAATTATAGAGATTTATGTAATATTTTTCTTTTCGAAATAATGCTCAATTTTTTTATCGTCTGTAAAATATAAATTGAAAACTCTTTAAATGCTTCCTAGTTTTATTGTGTAAATTGATTAATTTATCTATACTTATTATCTAGTAACGATAACGTTAAAAAAGTTAAAAAATATCTTTATGTGTGATATATTTTAATATATACAAGTCCCAAATAGCGTCGTAAAACAGTAAACGATTATACAACGAAATTCTATAATATATCACATGATCCATTTCTAGATAGTTTTTTTATGAAACAGAAAACTTGTAGAGTTGTAAAATTGTAAAATCGTATTATGAAATCTTGGATTTTCTTTGTAATTGTAAATCGTAGATTTGTATTTTATGAAACCTGAAATAATCGTAGAATTTTGTAAAATAGTAGCTTGTATTATTTTATATATATGTATACTATCAAAGACTCCCCAGTTCGCCATACCAGACACAGACAATGATATAGACACCTGTGAACCATTCTTAGCAGAAAACCAATATCAACAAACTCAGAGTGAAAAATCGCAAAACAGCCAGAATCATCATCACAGTTAACTTGGTATCTACACTAAACGAAGTTCTGATGAAAGAAGTGAACATTACGTCAGCAGATAACAGAATACGAATGGCAAGCGTGATTATAAGAGAGAAAGCACTCAGAAAAATTGATAACGCACTCAAACCAACCACCAAACACAACGGCTTGTTGCTAGAGGCAAAGGAACCAAGGGACCATGCAGGAAAACGATTAGCAACGATGTCTCCCAGTGGAACACATTTGGAAAAATGGGAAAGAGAAACGATGACGAGCACTGTGACTGTCCCACATTGGAACTGGAAGAATGAGCACATCAATTTCTGAAACCTACTTGAACAAGGATGTGCCAAAAGTGAACCAGCC
Source organism: Invenusta paracnida (assembly GCA_036023295.1). NCBI lineage: Eukaryota > Metazoa > Platyhelminthes > Proseriata > Coelogynoporidae > Invenusta > Invenusta paracnida. The sequence continues at coordinate 10,408 of JAYRBW010013264.1, read as the reverse complement.
AAAACAAAGAAAAGAAAAGCGGTATAAACCCTTCAAAACATGAGCGTCGATATCAAGATCTGGACAGATGGATCGGTGGGAGAGCAGAATGCATCGAAGTTTCCCATTGGTTTTATTTTTGAAAAGTGAAGTTGTTGATGCTTCTGTTGAAGTGCTGTTGCTGAAATGCGGGTTTGAATAATTTGGACGTCAATGAAAGTGAAAACCATCGACACAATTTTACAATATATTGGTGAATCATGCAGAAATATTGCAAAACAAGATTTCTCACTCACATGATCAGAAACTTTTCTGAAGAGACTTAAATTTAAAAAAATCTAACAATGATAACCTTGTCAAGATGCTACCTTCAAGAAATGGAATTTTCTATGATTTTCAAGAAGTTCATCCTGATATACAGTTTCTACCAGAAGAACCAGTCATTTCACTGTGCTATATATAATTTCTGAATCATCCACTCAGACGCTCTTAGATGAGTGGGGATTATTTTCAGTAGAACGATCTTCCATCCAATATCCATCAAATACTGATGATCTTGATATCTAGAGATTTAATATCTTGAAATTAAAACATTCTCTACTGGACTTGTTCATTTTCAAATATTTACCAAAATTGTTCAGTGTTTCTTAGTTTTCGTTAGAATTTACAACGAATCCAGAACTGCTACTCAAGACTTATAAAGCGATTGCCCCATTATGAGCCAAAATCAATCATTATCCATGAACTCCATTGACTACCTATTAAATCCTCGAGTCTGCTTTAAAATATGCTGCTTTACTGATAAATATCTACACGGCTCTGCCTCATAATACTTCACATGTACTTTATACTTCACCCTCGGATAGCACCTGTCCGATCACACAATACTTTTCTATGATTTCAATTTATCCTCACCTTCACTGTTCACAGTAACACTTTTTCTGTGATCACCCCAAAACTCTGGAATTCTCAGCCTACAAAACTACCGCATCGAAAAACGCTTGCATATAAAAAATGCTTAAAATATATTATTTTTAAACTATTATGTAATTTGTTACAGTTTGAAGTTGTTCTGTTCTATAGTACTACTATTCCACTTTGATTGTCTTCGGTCAGAATTATGGTTAAATTAAATGTATAAATAAATAAATAGAAATTTTGACACAGAAATAGGCTTTACTTTTATCAGTAAGTTTGTCACAAACGATGTTCTTCTCTTTCAGTATTCTTGTTGTATTTAGTTGCTTTTTAAATTTTATAAATTTTGGACAGATGGTAAGTTTTTGATGAGAGTAATTTATAAAATAAATTTTACGAAAAGTTCAATGAAATTTTTTTTTAAATTTGGATGGCAATCACATGTCTGGTTTTTCAAACCTCAGACTGTGCTTCGTGCTTATTGATCAGGCTACTCTTCCTGGATTATATAACTCTTTGTACTTATGGTTATTGAGTACCTGTCGAATATAATAATAATAATAATAACATAACTAGTGTTTAAATTTTGCTCATTTTTACACACGATTTACACATTTAATAAATGTCATCTATTCTCTAAACGTTTTAGTTGATAAATAACGTCGAGATTTCTTTGCCCTTTTTATTTTGCACAATCATGAATGTTACAATTCAAGCTTATACCACTTTTATAATATATTTTTATAGTTTGCATAGTCTGAGTGAGTGGCTTGGCTATTTTCAAATCATTCAGATTAAAAAGAATTCACAACAAATTCACAAACAAAGTATTACATGAATGTAACGTATAATAGAGATTAATATTAAATTATAGTTGTACAAAAAAATGAAAAATCATTTTTCTTATTACCAATACTTTTTGCTTACAAGTTGCAACTGCAGTAAATTCCTCGGGTAATTTTGCTTCATTAATTTATACATTTATGAAATAGGAATGACTACCTGATTTACATCCTTTTTCTGGAAGCTCTTAAATTTCCAAACAAACTCGAAGAAAGCGACAGTGATGCTGGAGACGAGGCCTGTGACCATGAAGAGGAAGATACCACCAATGTTTTCCATGCGCAACTCGTTTCTCTCCTGAGAGCGACTTGATGCCTGGCTGCAGTTCATTTTACCATCCCAATACCGGTTTTTGATCAGTTGGATCGTCTGCATGTCCTGTAGCTCTAGGATTTTCTCAGAGATTATCGCAGTATAGGGGGAATCTGAAATGTGAGGGATATAGTACAATCAGGGCCGTAGGAATGTCTATAATTTTGGAGGGGCTCATTCCCAAAAGGCGCCAAATATAGGTTCCCAGAATGTGCTTTATTAGTATTCGGCGTTTATTTATTGAGAAGTGGAAAAAAATGGTTCTTTGAAATTGGTTTCTCATTTGATTGGTTTAAAGAAAGTTGTTGTCGTAATATATAAAATGTAATAATAATTCGTTAACAATATGTACGGTGTACTGAATAAATATGGAGTTAACTTCAAAGTATATATTGTATCTATATTTTAATTACTTTATACATTTCACTAATATCATAAATTTAATATGTATAATTTATTTTAATTATTTTTATAGATTCACAAAATAGTAATAAAACACACGAACAAATAGGTACTTTTAGTTTCCAAATATGTATAAAGTAGATACAAATCCAATAGTGCAGACTACATGTCAAACAGAATAAATAAATTGGTTACATTTTATTTTATAGTATCAATTATAATTTCCTGTTTATTCGTTAATTATAATTAGTGTAATATAGTGTTACTCATAATTATGAGAAACACTGTCTTCATAGATTTGAATTTTTAAGTACTAGTCGTTTATATTTAAAACAAATTAGAGTCTAACATAGTGCAACGTCTAAGATGTGTGAATTTGAATTTTATCATTTATTAATAATCTATACATATCATAAACTTTAAATTCTATTTAAAGTCTATGATACATATAGAATAAATAATATAAGTAAGTCAGTAAGTCATTATTAACAATCATTATTACAACAATAGGTAGAATACCTTAATAATACAACAGTATTATTTAAATTTGTCAATAAAATGCAATGCAGGCGTAAGCATGGGTGTCAATATAATATATAGTACATTGAAAGAAATTTTTACAGAGAGAATATTTGTTGCCATAATTCATTTCCCCTAAAAAAAATTCTTCGCTAGATTTTTATTGCCGATAATTATGGATCTGTTTCACAGGTTTTATTTTAATGTAATACTACGAAGTAAATTTTATTCGTTAACATTTAAAGCGTATCTATGCATTTATGATTTAATTTTTTCATAAAGTCTAAAAGTATGTAAAGATTGGTCAACATATTCTGTATGATTTTAAACATGCAGTTATACTTGATTTTCAAAAAGGTAGGTATGTGTATTACTCAAAAGAGTAATATGATATCAAAGAAATCTGTAACAGCTACATTATTAATTTCTAGATGTCACAATGAACTGCTAACACATACCTAATGATCTACATATATCTGCTTTTGAGCATCCAATTACAAATAAAACAACAGGATTGAATCCTAAATAGAAGTTTTTCTAAGAATTAGACAACAATAATAATTTATTTTAGCGAATTTAAAAAACAGTTTTTTTTTCAACTAAGTGGTTATTTGGTTGTCTTAGTATGAAACAAGACCATGTAGTTTTCAAATTAATTGCAGGATTTAACTGTCAAAAAGCAAACGGCCTTTTATTAATACAATGCAGTTCAAATTTCGGTCATGTTACTTTCATGAATCGAAAATAATGGACATTGGAAATGCGAAATGGCGTATCGAAATGTATTCCGGAGTAATAATACGAGATGATCGATACGAAAAAAATCGATACATATATTCGTAATTTTTTATTACGAATAATGTCACAGCATGATGTAACACGCCTGCTTCATAGTAAGCCTGTATTTCAATATATTTCATACGTATTTATTCGTGATAATTGAATGTTACATTTAGAGTTATAAATGTAATAATTATATAGTTATATTAGAGTTATATAATGATATAAACGTTACTTAAAATGATGTGAATTGATTTCAAATCATAAGTTTTACGATTTAAAAGCTTTTTCTACTTAAACTGTAACCTAGTTGAAGATAGTTAAAGGTATTTGAAAAAGACACTATTTATAAATAATATTTCTAAGAAATAATGCTTAACCGTACACCCCAACTTTAATAACTTATTTAAATAATTTTTGAGATATTTTAATATCATTGTGGTTTGTTATAAGGTGCAGTTATGACGTCAGTTAATAATAAATACATTTTCGTTAGAGATAGTCAGACATATTATAGATCAATAGGGCGACATGCTTTTGTAAAAAATATATTTTTGCCGAAGAAGTAAATTCTAACTACAGACAAATTGATTAATTACTGCTATACCGAATATTGAAAATATACAATTAATGATGCGTATTTAGCTAGCGCAAACTTCGATTATTCATTCATGATTTTATGTGCATATTTTTAACGTTTTTATTGGTACCTACAAAATTCATGAGTTTTTTGCATTTGTTTGTATTATTTATACATGAAGTTTTAAATATATTTCACTGCTATTAGTAAATAAAATGAGTTGCAAAACAAAACACATATATTCGTATTATAATAAATTATATAAATATAAAATATAGATACTGTTAAATTAATTATTTATATACATAATTAGTACCTATACCAAATGCACATTGTATTGAACAAATATCATAATAATATTTTCATTCAGAAGCTTAAAGAATAAAAAACTCTGTAAGAATATAGAAGCCTACAATAGCTTCTCTAGCACAGATCTGACCATCGAATACTCACAGCCAACATAAAATTAAGTCTGCGACAAGTAAAACCGTCAAAAAAGAAAAACTGTTTGATTGGACAGCACTAAAAGAAGACACTAACCTACAAAAAAATGTACAACCATCTTCAGAAATAGATATGCTGAACTTGAGGATGAAGCAAACACAGTGACAGACAGATATAATAAACGTATGCAACCAAATGAAGAAACAGCGGAAATACTAATTCCTACCAAAATTCATAAAAAAAGAAGTGGTTATCAAATAGCCCAGAAATAAATAATGAAAGAAACCAAGTACAATCGATATCTGAGAAATACCACACAAACAGCAATAAAAATAATCGACAAACACTGCAGCTACAAAAAGACAAACTTAACAAAGCTTATAACAAATCTATCGAAAGTGAGCTAAACGGAAATATTAGAGAAGAAGAGGAAGCATGGACTCAGCTGGAAGATCATTAATGACATTAGCAGCAGAAGGACAACAAAAAAGGGTATCTTGGCAGGAAATAGCAAAGAACAGAGATTACATAACTGGTACACACATTTCAATCAACTTTTCGGAAATGAACCAAAGATTGAAGGTGAAGAAGAAGAAGAAGAAGAAGAGGAAATTATAACTATCTTCGAGTAACTAAATATTAAAAGTGAGAATTCGACATAAATGAATATCAATCAGTAAAAAAGAAAATCAGAGAATTAAATGCATCAGGTCCAGACAGGATATCACCAGATATTCTCTAGAGATGTAATGTTGACGACATAATATGCCAACAAACTCTTAATTCAAGGCGATAAACCCACACAATGGTCAGAATACCCATACCTAAATCAGGAAATCTAGCAGAAGCATCAAATTACTATGGCATAAGTCTTTTATCAATAGTTGCAAAATCTATAAACAGATTATTACTAAATCGCATCCAACCAGTGCTTGACGACTTACTAAGACCAAATCAAAATGGATTTATACCAAGACGATAAACCTCGACTCACATTTTTACAATATGAAGACTTATTGAAGGAGTAAAAGAAAATAATCTAAAGGCTATCATCGTATTTATTGGTATTCATCAATGAATACGATGAAAAAGCTTTAAAAAAGCATTTGATAGTGTTCATCGAGGAAAATGATGCAAATAATAAAATGCAATGGTATACTAGATAATATTGTTCTGCAATTTCACTTTTATATAATAATACTAAAGCAAAGGTCATAACACCAGATGGAAAAACTGAATTTTTCAAAATAATAGCTGGAGTTCTCCAAAGAGATACATTGGCCTCGTATCTTTTTGATATTGTTCTTGACTACGCAAAGCGCAGAGCAGTGGATGGAAGAGAAAAACACTTGGATTTAGACTAAAAAGAATGGCACCCACTGTGCTTACAGACATAGATTTCGCCGATGACATCGCTCTTATCTGTGAAGACATAAATCAGGCACAAGAGATGCTTAGTAGAGTTGAAGAGGAAACATCCAAAATTGGCCTATATAAAAGTGCTAAGAAAACTAAAGCAATGAAATTTAACCAAACATTGCGAATTAATTTAAAAGCAAGAAGTAGAGAAAGTATCAACACAGTAAAAGACTTTAAGTATCTAGGAGGATAAAAAACAATACAGCACATTAAATATAAAAGTTAGAGAAGCACAGGCTTGAACAGCTTGCATTAAACTAAGACAAATTTGGAAAACAGATCTCAAGAAAACTTAAAAATCAAACTATGTATTTACGGCGATTATTGAATCAGTTCAGTTAGGCATCCAGAATAGATAGCATCAAATCTAGTTTTATGGGAAAGCAGCAAAGGTAAATTAAGGAGAGGTAGATGACAAACAACGTATAATATAGACTGCCTGTTAAATGACACAGGACTGGAAACTACTGAAGATTTAAGAAATGCAATGCGGGACAGAACAATTTGGAGAGGACTTGTCTCATTGGTTCGGGTGAAATCTAAAATAAAGTAAAGTAAGAAGCTTAACATAGATTTTCTCATATAAATCTATGCATAACATCTATGTACGTATATTTAATCTATACGTATATTTTAAAACTTAATATTTGTATATACCTACATATTATATATATATATTTGTATCAAATCAAAGATTATTATTTAAATATAACAGTTAATTTTTTCATATTACTCTATACTGGGGTAAGAATGTTCAATGTTTGACCTTTATCAACCATATTTTCCTATTTATGTAACCGTAAATTTATCTTTAACAATGTTTCGCTTTTATCATCTATAACTTGAATAACAAAGTAAATAATATTAACATTATTTATTTATTTAGAAATTATTCAAAGTCTTAACATTTTTAACAATAAATGTATAAAGAAGAACGGAAAGTATTTTCGTTGACCTCGATATAAGTATACATATAGTATGTATTTATTAGAAATGTAATTTGACAGGCTTAATCAAAAAAGGTATCATAATCATAAATAAAACACATATTATGTTTTAAAGAAGAATAAGAAAATAAGAAAATTATATTACAGTACTATGTAAATGTGTATATAATGTTCCTCTTATTAACTTTAATTCATCTGTTGTAAAGGAGTATTGCAAGTTACACCACCATATCAAGTGTTAATCTACGATTTTTTTGTAACTCCGTATATAACTTTACTTTAATCGATAATGATAATATGTTCTGCGAAGAATGACACCTTTATATATTTAATAGATATGGTCATCTAAAACTATCGATAATTTCGATATTCGATCATTTATCGAAAATTGTTTGCACTAATAGAATCTAAAAATGTTTCACGAGTCATAAATATAGCACTGAGTTAAGTATAAAATAGAATTACATTACAGAGAGGGGCAATTTCTATTTTATTAGTTATTAATACCTTTCTATTCATTATAGGGGTACGGAATATGCCCCACGGATAACAATGGTATAATTTAGAACGGCATTTGGTAAGTGTATGATAATATAGCTTTATATGATTTAAGCTACCAATCTATTATTAATATTAATATTTATTAATAATTAATTATTATTAAACAAATGGGTAGATAATTATAATAAACGGAAATTCTGACGTGTGGGCAACTAGTCTATCACCAAATTAATTATAGCTTATTAAATTAACCGGTAAATGTCATGTACAGAATATGTTGTGTAACATTTATTATTCCTTCATCAAATGTCGTTATAAATTACTGGTCAACCCCCACACATTGCAAATCACCTGAAAGTAAAAGCAGCATTCTCATCCATGTTTATCATATTGCGTCAACATAGGTATTATATTAGAGTGCATCCTGCGATTTCTGTTATATTAAAACTTAAATGCCTCACAAAAACATATTTATAAAATATAAAATAAATAAAACAAAATTGTAAATAATAATCTTTTAGATAATGTTCAGGTGTATTAGTATTTGAATTAGATATCTATACCGAATTCAGTGTAATGATACATTTAGTAAGTATTAAATAAATTGGACTAAAGACAGCTCAGATACACACACACAAATATATACTGCGAACATTTATAAATAGTCCGTTTAAACAAATTATCTATTTTTATAATATTTATTATAATTATAACAAGGAATTGTATTTCATTATAGGTAAATACAACTATTTAATGTGTTGCTACTGTAGTAATATTATATATATAAGTATTGTAATAAAATGTCAAATACATCATGCTACTATGTATATAAACTATATGTATTTTTATGAACAATAGAAACATCTAAGATATTGGTAAACATTTGAAGTCGATATCTCCAAAACATCTATTTACAAAACAGGACATATAACATAATGTTTTAATAATTAAGCATTTAAATATAAAAATTTGCACGAAATAGTATGGCAATTGCCCCACCAATATATTTTAGTATTGAAATAGTCACACTTAGTTGTTTAAAAATTATCGCATACTGAATGACGTACTGAATAAGTAGATACCTGTAATATTTTTTCGTTTATGCGTTCGTTTATGAATGACGTATTATTTGCAGCCAAAGGTTGTATAACTACAGCTTAGGGAATTTCTTATGCAATTGAGAGAAGACCAATATGAAATAATAACATCAATGCATGAAAAAATGTATGCCATTGATAGAGTTATTGCTTGTATTAAACAAAGATTTGATCGGCCTGATTACAAGGTGAAACAAATGCTTGTTAATGCAGCTAACAAGAATCCATACAAAGACAATATTTTTGCAGTTGATGAATTCTACAGGATGATGTAGACAAGTTTCAGCGCAAAATTCAACTTAGTTTGTTACCTGCACAATTTCAGTGGTGACGACAACAAAGTCAGCTTTGACGAAATCATCAATATATGTCACAGGTGATTATATTATAGTTGTAAAATTATTATTGGTTTCCAATAATAATTCCACCACTATCGAGTGAAGATTTCACTTCGAAAAGTTTACTGTATAATGACTTATGAAGTACCTATAGTGCATACTGGGCTCCGTAAAAATATAACTATGATGTAAACAATGACTTTTAAAATGATTTTTATTAATTTATTGGGTTGAGATTGTAATTACCCCACACATGTTTAAGTGCTTAAGAATATATTTATAATACTCACAGCTATATAGATTATATGCGGATAACAACTTAGAAATTGTCCAGAAAATTATACGAGTCTCAACCGGGAATTTAATCTAAATATTCCACATGCAGATATGCTAACCACTACACCATTGAGAACTCTGGCTAAGTCGCGACAAATGCTTGGTATATATTAATATAAAAATAATGGCTAAACAGCCACCTCAACCCATCAACTTAGGCTAAACTGTTGGAAATAACAAGTAATAATAATTAGAATTAAATGGATTTCCAGTTAAAAAATATGTGTAACCACTTCTCCATGCAAGTGATACCTAATTGATTAATTATTTATTATTTTAATATTTGACTGTGAGTATTATTAGGATCCTAATGAATTCAAATGTATTTATGTTCAATTACAGCACAATGCATTTTTATTATTTATTGTTTTACATTAGATCATATCAGTAGTAGGGAAGGTGTGCCACGAGCACAGTCACGTGACAGGGGGGGAAGGTGAGAAGGGAGGGGGGGGGGGTAGTCTCGACCAATCACGATCGAGTACAGCCAGCCAATGACAGAACAGGAAGAGTATAAAAGGAACGCGCGTGTCTTTTGTCTATTTAAACAAAATTCTTTTCGCCAAATTCAAATTATTAAATACGCAAGAATATTTTAATTAAACGTTTTTTTGTCTATTTAAACAAAACTCTGCGTTAAATTCAGATTATTAAATACGCGGGAATATTTTAATTTAATGTGGTCTTTTTTGTCTATTTAAACCAAACTCTGCGCCAAAATCAAATTATTAAATACGCGGGAATATTTTAATTAAACGTGGACTTTTTTGTCTATTTAAACAAAACTCTGCGTTAAATTTAAAAAAATCTGTTATGCAACTACAGTACCATTTTAACCAATTGTAGTGCAACTATAATACCATTTTAACCAACTGTAACGCAACTACAGTGCTATTATAACCAACTATAGTGCAAATACAGTACTATTTTAACTAACTGTTTCTATTTGAATGCTAAAAATACGCTAAACTCCTAAATGATTCCTAAAAGTAT
>JAYRBW010013253.1:0-11302 GCA_036023295.1 Invenusta paracnida | reverse complement strand
AATCATCTCAAACTGCTCAAGAATATTTAATTTTATTTATAATTTACATTTACATTTAGGACAAAAAATATGAAACAGAATGAGAGAGAAATCATCTCAAACTGCTCAAGAATATTTAATTTTATTTATAATTTACATTTACATTTAGGACAAAAAATATGAAACAAAATGAGAGAGAAATCATCTCAAACTGCTCAAGAATATTTATTGTTATTTATAAATAAATTTCGAATTAGTACTAATGAAACCTATAATAAATATGGAATAAAATAATGAGAGCAATCACGATACACGAATTAGGAATAGAAAAAAATCCACAGAGTAATGAATAAACAGGGGTTATGACTTTAAAAATATGAGCAAGATAAATTTAGGTTAACATTTATAACTTCTACTGTAAAAGAGTCAAAAGAATATATTAATGACTTTCATAAAACATATTCAATTAAATATATCTATTCATTAAATAACATTAAATAAATGTATGCAATATATCACACATAAAATAATTAATTTTATTTTACTGATAGGGTAAGTCTAGTGGGTCAGTCTTTGATCTTAAGCAAAAACTTTTAGTTTTACACAACTTACAATTTTAACAGACTTAAATTTATGAAGATATTTTTAACAACAGAATATGATTAACAGATGCTTAATTTGTTTAATGCATTTTAATTATCATTTATTATGAAGGCATTTTTGTATTAGTAAAGATATTTATGAGTTAAAATTTAAAAATGTTAAAATCATCTAGGGTTAACAGCTTTTTGCTTAAGACCAAACACAAGTTCATTCAGTTTCATATAGCAACTGCATAAAGTGATCTGTGTATTCATTACTCAGTGGAAAAATCAACTCAACAAAGAAAAACAATTTCTAACTCAAAACGAGAATTTACAGACTTAACTAAATCCTCAGCAACTTTGTTCTGGGATGCACCAGAATAGTGAATGCCATTGAATGAGAGGTTGGCCACTGGTAGATGGGGCAGTTGCTGAAAGACATTTGACATGTCCTGGTTCACACAATGCACCCGATCTACATCTGTAGCATTCAGGCAAGGTGGACATGGCACTTCTAGATGGAAAAGAAGCTGCCATGGAAATCTTCTCCGGAGAGCCTTCTTAAGATCATCTGCTCTTGATGGTTTTGGGGAGCGAGTATGATTAAGGCCATGGTTGAACACAATGACTTCAACCTCTCCAGGAAAATTCTCAAAATTATGATTGAGCCACCCGATCAGTCCTGAAGCTGTTTGACCACCTTTTGCTCGAACAAAAGCTCCAACAACAGTGCAATCCCGGAACATAGAATCACTGAGGATACCTATCTTACCACCAGAAAAATTTACTGAAAACTTACTACAAAGCTGCAATGTTACAGAATTTACATCTACATAATTATAAAAACAATAGCATCTAATTATCGAAAACACCTGTGTGTATTTTAACTGAAAAAGAGAAAACATGTTACGCCGATTCAAGCGACCCCTTAAACGAAATATTATGTGGCCGATATCAATTTCAGATAGAGGTCCCCCATTATATGAAAACTCCCCTGACCGCAGAAACTCCAGCAGAGCGACAACAAACAGATTGATATTCATTTTCTGGAAATAATAAAACAGTGAGCGAATAATCAACTCTCTGAATTAAACTGAGTATGTGAAGTGAATAATCAACTCCTGGCATTTAAACTTATATGTATGGTCAAATGGCATGTGGCTAACCTCTTCCAAATTTTAGTAACTTTGAAACATGATGAGAACTACACATATTTTCTACTATTATGATCTGTAAAATTTTTATATCTATGCAACAAAGTTTCCAAAACATGTTTTATTGTTCATTTGAGAACCTCCATTTTTAATTTAAGACCATAATAATTGCCTAAGAAAGCTAGCTGTGGCTTCAAATCAGACATAAGATTAACTGATTGCCTCTTAAATTGAGAAAATTTTGTATTTATGAGAAACTACCATGTAACAAAGTTTTCATCATGTTTAAACTTTATAAAAATTTGAAAGAATTGTAATGACCATGTAGTAAAGTGAATAATCAACTTTTACTCCATCAGATATTACAAACAATCCCCACAAAACCACTTTGACACTGCTTTCCTGGATGAATAGCCAACACATGTGTAGTGAAACCACTCTAAACACCTTTCACAAGAAACCATTTTTTCTTCTTCATCATCAATTTCATCACACTGTTTGCAGCACCACAATTTTTTCTTCCTCTTTTCTTGAACAGACTTCAGGAAGTGTTGAAACACAGTAAGTGACATTTTTGTTTTGATCATATCTGCATAATTCTTATTCTCAAGAAGAACAGAGCCCAAATCTTTTGGTGTTTTCAAACAGTCAGTGCGGTTGATATATTTCCATTCAAGATAATCTTCTTTGACTGTTGCTCTCCAAATCAACTCTTTCTGTGTTAACTCAGAGAGTTGTGAAAATTCTTGTGGAAGTGACCTCTTCCTTTTTCTTGTGAAATTTTGTATCTGCTTGGGTCTTCCTCTGGTTTTCACTTTTGCAGGTAAAATAAAGTCAAAATCTTCTTCATCAGATTCAGGAACATTTGTAGGTAGCATTTCAATTGTTGCAGGGTTTGTTTCACAGACAGTTTCATCTTCATCCATGTCAACATTGAGCTCTTGAGCCACATCTATGATAATGATTGGATTATAACTTGTAGATGGTTCAAGTGCTGCAGGGTTTGTTTCATAGGCAATTTGATCTTCATCAATGTCAATAGTGATCTCTTCAGGCTGATCTATGACAGTGAGTGCAGGCTCTGAATTATAGCTGGTAGGTGGCACAACATTTGTTTCATCTTCTAGAGAAATATTTGTCAAGATGAATTTATTTCCAGATTTCCAACCAGCAAACAAATTTTTTAAAAATTGACATTTCTCTTTGAAGTCATCTGTTCCAAGGAGACTGAGATAGGCTGCTGCATCTTGTAAAATTGGTTTACATAATGAGTGTTTGGATTCAGCCTCTAGAGGAACACTTCTTTTCACAGAGGTTGATATACTGGCAGAGGTTTGTGCTTCATTTAAGAACTGATTTTTCTTTAGAAAAATACTTGAACAAATTGCAGGAACAAAAATTGGCAGATTCAATTCTTTTCTTTTGCGAAATATATGTCGGCAAGGAAGCAGGAATGACTTGTTGAATGAACAATCACAAGAGTTATGAGATGCCACATTGGTTGCAGTTGTTGGGTTTTTCTTTGATAATTCAAACTGCCTGTGAACCAAAATTGCACCATGTTTTGTCAACTGATTGAATATTTCCTGTGTTTCAGGTGCTTTATCCATGGCATGATAATTTCTTGTGTATTGGCTGCGTTGCATGTCCACTTTCTTTTGGCAAATTTTGTTGCAATCATACTCAAGCAGAATTTTAATAGAGGCAGATAATGATGTTTTTGCACTGAGATAGTTTTTGATTTTCTGGTGGTAAGATTCTGCATGGTTTGTTGTTTCAACTCCAAAGTTTGCAACACTTTCATTTTTGCAATTTGCCCACAGTTCAGGCTTTGACCACCAATGTGTTTCAAAGTATTCCTGACTTGCCACTGGCAAAACTGTCTTCAGAGATGTTTTCAGATTCTCATATTCTGTGAGTGATTCAGTCTTCTTCTGGCTCATAAAAAGGTCAAGGATAGTTTCAGATAGACCTTTTGAAAGCTCCTGTTTCTTCAAAGCCTTTCTGACTGCTTGACTAATGTGAAATGCACATAGATTAACTGCAATAGTTGGAAACACTGAATTGATTGCAGATATTTCAGAGAAATCTTTGTCCACAAGAAATACATGAGTATCATCTGATACATATGAATCTTTCAAGAAATGCAATACTTTCTCAAAAATGGTTTTTTCTTCAGATGCCAAAATTGCATGAAAAACAGGTATTCCTTTTCCTTCGGGGTCTACAACATGAACAGTGAGTAGTGGAAGCAGATTAGAGTTTGTCTTGTATGTGACATCCATAACAATAATTTGGGGAAACTTGTTCAGCATTTCAATTTGCTGCTTTGTTTGAAATGTAATAAAACTGATGCATTTGTCTGTTCCTGCCTCAATGTGATACACTCCATCTTCATCCCTGATTTTTTTCATAATTTCTTCAATTGATTTCATGTCATTTGATGTAGGCTGGGAAAACTGTTGTTTCAAAGTGTATACAGTTTTGATTTTGATACTTTTGTCAGTTTTGTTTTGAAGATATTGCTGTATTTCTCTAGGTTTGATTGTTTTCATCTTGAGCAGTTTTTTGTCATTGTCATCAAGTACAAATCTATTGTTTTCTGGATAGATGTGATATGCTGTAGGATTTAATTCATGATTATGGTTTCCTTCAAATTTCGAAATTGTATAAGCAGGTCCATCAGAATTGACCACTTTTACTAAGCGGAAGGTTGCCATGCAGTCCAATTTGAATGATGTTTGGTTAACACGGTGGCCTTTACATTCTGATGGTCTAATCTTTCCATGCTTGCAGGCATATAGAACATAATCAAGTGGAAAGTTTTCATTGGTTCTTGGATCATTGTTTTTTCTGCTGCCTTTTCTAACAAACATTGCACCAGTTGCTTGTTGAAAAGAGTGCAAGCTATCTTCAAATTGCTTAAAACTGCTATACATAGAGCCAAGTTTAAGTTGGGAAGACATTATTACAAATCTTAAACAGAAATATTATATTGTATAAATGAAAAACTGTCTAAATATTATATAAATGTTACACAAAACAACAAAACAACTTACGAAACAGAAAAGATATTATAAATTCTATAGAAAGAAGTCAAAACAAAAATATATTTTTATTAAATGTGTTTATCAAAGGTATACACAATAAGTTGTGTGCTTGTATAGAAGTTCAATATATACCAAATAACTGAATGTATATAAATTGTAGACAGCACTGGACTGGTAGACAAAATATTATATAGAAAAGAACAATGTAGAAATAAAAATATTTATTTATGAAAGGTATTTATGAAATGTATACAAAAGTTGTGTACTTGAATAGAAGTACAAGTAAAATACACCAATGTCAATGACTGAGTGTATGTAAATTGTATACAGTACTGGTAGGTATACTACATATAACAAGATAACAATAATAATGTAATGATATTACTTTTTAAAATATATGTAACAGTAAGATGCACAGGTACTATAATGCAAATTAAATTTTAATATAAATATACAATCAATTACCAACCGATTTTTTTTCAAAACGTCAAAAAATGTAGATTTTTATAATAATGTGATAATTACACCACTTTAATACAGTTTAATGGAGTAAAGCGTTTTATCTTACACGAGTACCTGATTCTATTAAAATACTGAAAGACAGTTTTAAATAATCAAGAGTCAACTTACAACTTTGGCAAATGTACCGACGCAGTGCGAAAACAAGTAAAAAAATTGAATTGAAATTAGCGCGCTTTCAATTACTGTCGGCTTTTGGCCATGGATATGGAACATTCTAGAAACATATTGATGAATACTAATAAGTATATTTTTATAAAGAACATAATTACTATCCTATTTGCATGTTGAACAATATAACCACAACTACATAGATGTAAAATGTATGTCAAAAACAAGTGAATTGCAAATTTGAGTGCCGCTATATCGTTTTTAAATAATAAAAAAGCCGTTAGCAGTATTTTTAATTATATAATGCCAATTATTTTGATCGATGTGTATATAGTAATTACTACTAATTCATGTTTCATCAGTTACAAAATTCAGAGTTTCTTGCATTCAGGCAGTGGTGCAAAAACGAAAATGAATTAACAATATGATGCTTTCTTTAGAGATACGTCATCAAAATTTTTGCTTTGTATTTTTGTGCATGTATAACATGTAAATATAGTAATAATTAGCAACAATTAATATAAACCTCAGTTGACTTTAGTTCATTTCTGGTTTCATTATCAAAACTAGATTCATACTCAGATACATAGATACATTCTCCTCAAAATAGAATCAGAATATATATAGGTATTCGTATATATATTATGACGGTTTGTATGCAGGCAAATTGTTGCTATATAATTTTCATTTTGAATGCAAATTCAACATTCGTTATCACTAACACCAAGCACATATAGAAAATATAACGATATATATATAAACAATCAATAGGTATATTTCTATGTCCAATATATACATATATAGCAATATATATGTATACGTAAAATTACAGCTATAATATTTCCAGCAATATTCCACTACATCCATATTTCGTATATATTTAACGATTGTCTCACTATTTGTTTTATTTAAATTGTCAACATAATATATGATTATATGCCAACATATGATTTTATTTTTGTATAAAATATTCGTTCAATCATTAAATAAAAAATAATTACTATTATTGTTTAATTCGTTTATTATTTGTTTTGCGTACATAACAACATTTCGGCGTATAATTTAAAAGAAATTTCCGAATTATTTTTCAGAGTCGCCGGAAATATTTCCGAATAGACACTTCGTAAGTTTTTTATTAAATTTGGAAAAAAAATTAATTTGGGACGCTAAAATACGGGATCGCCGACATTTCATAAACTTGTATACATGAGTATACTATATTCAGTCATAGAATTAGAGAAATAACTGTTGTTTATATTTGTATATTATATTACTATCAGTATCAAGTATTGGTATATATGTATCTATAGTATATCTATGTATGATGTGTATAGTAAGTATTTATTACTGTATGGAATTGGAAGTAACTTTGAATTATCATCCTTAAATATCATGTCTATAGAAGTGATTTAAAATCCTACATTACTACAGGTACAGCCTACAGTACACTGTAGTACACAATATACAGTGACACTGACCACATAAATAAAAATATATATTCAAAAATAAAAATTAATAAATAAGGAATTTAAACATTTTTTCACCGTAATTTAAGACAGGTCTTTTAAAAAATAAAATCTGTAAATAAAGAAATAAAAATAAATATAAAAATAAATATATCTATATATCTATATATCTATAAAATAAAAAAATTAATAAATAAGGAATTTAAAAATTTTTTCACCCTAATTTAAGACAGGTCTTTTAAAAAATAAAATCTGCCGAATAAATTTTTTGATCCAGTTTAACAAAATTATTTTTTTTAGAAATTGCATGATAAATTTTGTTTCGAATAATAAAATTTATGTATAGAAGTAGGCAGAGATATATTAAAGGATAAAAATCAAGTAAACTCATTCCAATAATTTTCATTAGACCCAGGAGTTGTAAGTAAATGGTATCAAAGCGGGACGCCTTGCAGAAAGAACGGGTCGGGTGTAAGGTATAGGAACACGTCTATAGTAGAAGCCGGGGAGAGAAGGTAAAGGCCAATTGGGAAAGAAGTATGAAGTAGGAAATAAACCAATTAGAGAACATGGATGTGCCAGGAAGGGGGAAATATAATCCTCTGCACGGAGCCAAGAAGACCATCCCCACCACACCACAGCATCCTACAACACATCCTATTTTACCGGAGACGCCGACCACGGCTGGCGTCTGTTACCAAGGAGAACTGAGAGACTAACCCTTCGGGAGACTGAAACTCCGTGAGCGCCAGCCAGACAGGAGCGGTCAGCCAGTTCAAAAAGGACCCCAACCAGCCTAATTTTCGTTGTGAAGATGACCATCTATTTAATATATCTTAGCCAGTATATCAAGTCACATATACACTATAAATTGTATTTGTAAGTAATAACAGTTGTAAGTTACCCCACTAACAATATACCTTGTTCAATATATGTAATTAAGTCTTACTGTTCTCTTCAGATAAGGGGGGTATACGGCCAATTAAGTAACGTGAACTTGGGCAAGTTAGCACGATAGCTCGGTTGCTTAGCAACAACCCTTGCCAAGTTTACAATTTCACCATTAAAAGGTTTAATAAAAACTCGTAAAGAGAAAAGATATACATATAAACACGAGAATAATGCTGTTGGTTATGCACTTATGAAATTATTAGGTAATGCTCTTTGTGGGAAACCCGTACAAAAAGATATAACAACTAAATCTCACTTATGGAGTCATGAAACTCTAGCTAAAAATTATGATGATAAAAGTAAGAATTATGAATTAATAAATAAAACTCAATATTTAGTAGAAAAATATTTAGACGATAAAGAATTAGAAGAAAGTGGGACATCTGATAAAACCACTTTTACACCCTCCCATCTTGAATCTTTTATTCTGTCTTATTCTAAAAGAATTATGAATAATTTCATACTTGCTATTGGTGGTGTTAAACAAACTAAGGTTCATTTCACCGATACTGATAGTATTTATATAAGAGAGAACAATTGGAATGCCCTCAACGAAAAAGGATTAGTTTATAGTGCTAAATAAGGATGTGGTAAGAATGATTATGGAGATGGTGGAATTATCTGTGGATTATTCTTAGCACCCAAAGTTAAATATTGCTTAGTTTTAAAAAAAAAATTTACACTAGAAGAAAAGAAAACACTTAAAGGTTATATTAAGAAACAATTGAAGATTGATGATTATCTAGCTCTTGCAACTGAAAATGATATAGAGAATAATTTCTCTAAACCATGGAAGAGATATTTGACCAATGGAGTATTTATTCCAACAGACGAGGATAAGCAAGATAAAAAATTCAAATGGCATTTAAATATATGTATATAAAAGAAAATATCCAGATTCTGATGGAATGATGCATCCATTTAGTAATAAAGATGAATATGATATTAAAACACAAGCAATAAAAGACGAAGAAGTTCCTTCTTTTGATGATTTTGATTATTTATGTACCTTGCATGAGAATGACGATGAGGTGAATGATGTTGTATTTACATCTGCATAAGATGCAACTATTCAGTAATAATTTCAACACCAAAGATAATTACATTATCTTTGTCATCTATAATTCTCATGAGGGTTTCCAAATTAATAAATCATTTAATCACTTAATCACTTAATAACTTAACTAATAATACTCAATGTGATGAGTATTCAACGAAAGAAAAATTGGATTAGTTACATATCTTATATTATCTTCAAACCATGGGGAACAGAAAAAGCTGGAAATGAATAAATAATATTCATTTTCAATGCATTTATAATGCATCCACCATTAATTATATCACATCCTATATCTATTGTATTTTTATATTGTACAAGATTAGCTATATCTTTTGCGAGATGATTCTGATCACCTTGGTAAATCTTGGATTCAAATCCAAGCAATGTTCTAAGTGTATTGTCATTTGTAAAATCAACTCAAAAATTATCCTTTAAAGTTATCACAACTCAATTAGATGGAATGTGTGGTATAAAGGTAAGATTCTCGTCATTGCTTTTTTGTAATTTCCTTTAGTTCATAACTACCTGTTGGCACTTCATAAGCAACCCATGTTACTTCATCATCTTTGGAATATCTTATTTTATTGTTGGATATATTTACATTTTTAATAGTATTATAAACAGCTAAATATTTCAATCCTTGATTATAATTTCTTGATGTATGAAGTTGAATTGATGAGAATCATTTTATTGTGAGATTATAGCATTTTCCAGAAATTATAATAGATTCTTCATATTTATTGGAAATTGTCTTAATTAAATTTTTCATTACTTCTTCCATTTTTAAGTATATTTTTGTATGCTAGAAGATTGATTAACTTTTTTAAAGAGATTTAAGAATTGCATTGATCTCATTATAGCTACTATTATGTCCTTCTTTATGAGCTGATAATAGAATCTGTAATCTATCAAATAATTCTTTTGGATTTCTGGTATTATTATTGTTGGTTGAGACAATCCATCAGCACTACCCTCTTGCGCTTCCTTAATCATTGACTTCAATGACCTAACCCTGTTGTTATTATTTAGATTATTACTATTGTCAATTATAGTTGCATAGTTCTGAAGATCCTCCTTATTATTTCTTTCTAGTGCATAACCATTTATTAGATTAATTAGACCTTACGGTAATGCAATTTTTTGTCTGGTTAATTGTTACTATAAATATACGTTTGATTAGTTACATCGAATAAAAATCCTAGAGGCGAATCATGCATAAATAATTGTGTTGTGTTTTTATTAAATTTAACATAAAGAGTGACAGTTCAATTGAACTCTTCTTAGTGGTCCTGAAAAATACATCTCTCACCCATGCAGATTTCTCATCCTTATCATACCAATTCGTAATTCTAATATTTTAATTTCATTTCTTACTTGATCAAATTGTTTAAAATGTCCATGCTGTATTCCACCCAACTTTACTAAAGCTTCAGTGTATACATCTATAGCTTGTTTATTTCCAGCTTCAATGGCTTCCTACTTGGCTACTAGACTTCTATTTATTTCTTCGTCTATTGCATTTCTGGCAATTTTTTTTATTATTTGGCATTTTTCTTTATTACCTTCAATAGCAAAAGTTTCTATAGGTTTTATTGCTTTAGTAATAGGGTTAAATATTTGCTCCATACTTTCTTGTATACTAGGTTTTGCTAATTTGCTAGCATAAATTTGTTGACTAAAACTTTTTTTATTTAATTAAATCTTCAAGATCTTTAGCATATTTTTCGAATGACATATTTTTTAAGAGAAAATATCAACATATTATGTTTTTCTTAATTCTCTCATTAACCGTTTTACGTATATTGACAAATATGCATTTATAGTCATCAGGATTGTCCCACTGCTGTTTACACATTCTTTTAAGCTCATCTTTGTCAATTCCGATATTTACATTTTGAATAATTTATGAAAGATTTCTATTATTAAGTGAGAAAAAGATAAAACAGTTTGCATTCATTCTGATGAATGATCTATCCAATCCATAGAAATATTGAGATTGATAAATCCAGTGACAGTTATTATGTCTACCTTTTGTGAAGAAATCTTGTTGAACTTGTTGATTTTTAATAGTAACACAATCGTCAAAGATGACAAGATTCTTTTAAGATGGATCAATATTTTCCATATTGAGATCATTCACATTTGTGGAAATTCCAACTTCTATTCCAGTTGATTTACAATCTGGATTTACTTACTTTATCTTTTCATTGATTAGATCTTTAATTGGATATGTATACATTTCTTCATCATCTTCATAAATATTAAAAAGATTCTGTACATCTTGTTTATCTAGATGTATCAATCCAATTAGAAACTGGTAATATGGTTGATCGACTGTTGTAGTATAAATAAATAGATTATTATAATCAAGTAGATTAGGAGTTGTCAACATTTTAAAGAGTAAGTGAGTTTTCCCACTTCCAGAGCC
>JAYRBW010013242.1:0-13162 GCA_036023295.1 Invenusta paracnida | reverse complement strand
ATTCATTTTACTAAATTTTATATCATTAAATAGCACTCCTTTCATACTTTAAAGAAATTGTAATTTTACATAATATCAAATTAATTTAAACTATTAAAATCTAATAGTAAAAAAACAAACTAGGGGGTACCTCTAGTCAGCAATTGTGTACCTTGAGTCAGGTTAAAAAACCACAACCTCTGTCATGGTCGAGGTGTTTTAACCCGCAACTTATTTTAATCACACCAAAAAAACTAGACTTGAGAGTTTTCTACCATGGGCATGGTAAAAAAACCTCTGACCAGATTTGATCACCTCACCCTTAATCTCAGCTTCCTGAAATCAGATCAAGTCACTTTTGATTACACTATTTGATTTCTTGCACAATCAATACAATGACCAATAATGTATTAAATATATTATCCCTTAGCTGCCCCCTACCTAAAATTGTTAGTTTTAATAATTAGCAATTTTATATTGTTTTATTGTTGCAAAATCCCTGTAACCCAACAATATTAATATAAAAAGCTGGCAACCGCTCATGGTGCAATTCAACCTACAACATTAAGAAACCCTTACAATTAAATATATCCACAATATTAGTTAGTTAGTTGAGTGGGCACAGTTGCATTTAGTTGTTCCCATTTGGCACAGTGTTATGGCACAGTGTAACGTTTTAAGGACTCAATGAAATAGACCCAAATTGTATGTGCAATATTACCTTAGTTTATTACAATGTTTATGAATGTGTTCGAACAAGGTCATACACGCTCGTTTTTAATTTACTCCCAAATTATTACTTATAGATATTCCATATATAAATTTGACTGCCAATACTATACTAATAAATTAGTGACTGTGGCATAGTAAGTGCTATGGCACTTCCAATACACTTAATGTTAATATGTACAAAATACATGTTTTAGTAAGTGTATGTTAAGTAAGATTTTTTATTTAGAAATACATAGGTAATTGTTATATTTTCGGAAGCCGTCAGTTAAACATCAATTTGATATATCCAGGTGCCAGATAAACAATATAATATTTTTAGTGGGCTAAATGGTATACCCCTCCATGGGGAGTTTCATATTTTCCTTGTTTTCAAAAATAAAAGTATATTGTATAGTGACTACAAATATTTCCCTATTGATTAATATGCATTTGTTTAACTAAATTATAATGTGAGTACAATTCACAATATATTATCAAACTTTTGGAAGCAGCTAAAATGTAAACCCCCCTTTCTAAGGTAAAATGCATTTATTTTTCGAGAATTTTTTCAATTGGCTATAACACTAAATTTGGTTTAAGTAAAAATAAAATAAAAATAATTACTATTATGTAGTATACTTAATGAGTGAGCTAAAATATATTTTTAATGTCATTTTGTAAAATAATGAAATTTTAAATTTCAAAGGGTGGTAGTGTGTATTTTAGCCCCCCTTCCTTCACATGGCAAACCCTAACAAATAGGTGCATGTTAAGTTCAAGGGTTAATTAAAATAGAGCATCAAAATAAAAGATAAAGTTTAAATTATGAAAGCAATGTTAGTAGACTACATTTCTAAATTAATGGGTAAATACTTAATGTTATGTTAAATAGATGTAATTATTAAAACCCCTCTAAAAATTTTTATGCACTATCCACCAACACAATTTTTTATGAAATGTTGTTTCACATGATGGCAATGGTTAACCATAGAAATCTATTTAATCTGTATTTCATATTATGATAATAATATATAAGCAATATATATAATATACTCGATCTCGATGAGCAGAGGCATGTTGGGAAACAGATACATGACCTACTTAATTTCTATGTTAATGGAGAACAATTAAGAATGTTGGAATAAATGATTCCTATACAGCAACATTGTAATAGTTAATTATATAAAAAAAAAATGCTAATTGAGAACAATTTTTTATCACAGACATCCATAAATAATTATTTCAACCATCGATTATACAAGATGTATACATAATCCATTTAAAAATGTTATAGTAATAACAAATGCTTTAATAAACATCATAGTTGATTAACAAGTGGGTGAAATGTTCAGTAAATTTTTGTTTAATGACATAGGTGAATGAAGTAGGTACAATATACCTTTTCTCATTCAATTTAATACATTTTCAATCAATTTTGTGCATTGGACAAGGCGCATAACCAAAAATTACCATTTTTTCCCTGGCTATTGTCAAGTACTGCAAGGTGATACAGTAATAATTTTTCTCACTGTGCTTAGCATAAAATCTTACTCCGTGTGTAGATTTTCAATAAGCTATAAAAAAGGAATAAAAGAATATTTTGGATTTGACACTTATCTGTTGACAAAATCATGGTTAAATTTTGGAAGCATTCTGAAAAGGTGACCCACATACCATTTGTTGATTCTGTATGGAATGACCCATGTATAACATATTTTTCTGTACATATATTATATTAATATGAATGTATACTATAATTTGTACCTTCACAGTGAAATATATGTATCCTACATAGAAAGTTTAATTAACATAATATATGAAGATAATGTTATCTTGATATCATATAATTTTTATCCACAAAGTCTAGATCAGGTTACAGTAATTGAATCTAAGGACATGCACTAGTCCCCAATAAAAACTTGAATCCTAAAATACTAATAAGAGTAAACATTTCTAATATAATATTCATCTATATGTATATAATTTTATTATCTTTAATAGAGAACTTCTTTTGTACCAATAAATGACCTAACTTGCAAATATTAACAACAAAAATAATGTACATCATAACAGTGTTAAACTTGCATAGCATAAGCATCTGACCATTAAATCTGTCTTCCAACATATAACAAAAATGGAGTGTGTTATTTAGAGACAGCCAACCTGATGATCTATCAGATTTGGTTATAATTTCTAAAATTCAATTTAGAATTTTATATGGCCAATTTCAAGCTTGCTATTTAATATGATACATAATTACTATGTACAATGAGCTTATACCTAGAATAAGTGCATATAGGCCAACTCTCCATATTTGACATCAATATGGGTTCACAAAAACTTTTTAATAAGCATTACAATGAGCAATTTTCTGTTTTTTATTAATGTCTATAATGTCATAACACAAAATTGAGAGGTTTTCTGATATTTCAGAAATCTTAAAAATATTAATGCCATATCCTTAAAATAGTATTTGTTAATGTACTAATAACATTAAAACATATCTTTTAACTTTATATAAATAAATATTATAAAATTATAGTGTTTGATACAAATATGTAAACATAAAATGATAATAAGAAAGGTCACATGTGAGAATTGCTTTTAAATTATACAAATAATTACATAACATGTAAAAGGATATTACATATTAACACTATTGAATACAATTTTTTAGTTAAATATAATATAACTTATGTTAATAAATAAGACAGCAACATTAAAAATGTCACTTAACAAAAATGTTATAACAGGTTTTACAAGAGTGTACAATGTACCAAGTAAGAATAATTAAAAAAATTAATATGAAAAATTTATTTCTGAACTTTACATATTTCAACTATTATAAAAGTATAGTATAGACTACAAATATCGACATAAAATAAAGAAACTAGTTTGAATTTGAAACATTTAAATGTTGAATAGCATAACATCTCTATGTAAAAGTTTGAGATTTGGGAGTACTTTTATAATATTTAAAAAATCTATATCCAACAGATCCTCAATTTGAGGCCAAATAATTTGCTTTGGTTCTTTTCTGTGTTACAAAATAATACAGAAAAGTTTGCATTACTGAAAACATTAGTCATCTTACACACAAAGGATTATTTTTGAGCTTTTCTTCCCTCTAGTAGATTAACTAATAGCCAATCATCTATCTGATCTGTTGGACTATTAGGACCAGGTAGAATAGTTTCATTGTGTGTCAATTTTATATATTTTCCAAACATCAGCATTTTCTATAACTTCATTTGATGTAGATTTCACGTTTTGATGCTGCATTTCTGTTTCTTTAGTCACAGAAGAGCTAGGTAGATTAACAGGTTTTACATTTTCGTCTTCTGTTCAAGGACATTAAAATTAGCATCTGGTTCTTTTGGTTTGCAGGAGCTTTGTTTAGATTCCTTTCTCACATGCTGTAAATCCCACAATTCTACATATTTGTTGTTTTTACTATCTCTATATTTCATTTCTTGGCCATGCACACTGTTGATCCTTTAATTAATTTGAATTGGCTAGCACTGCCATCAGAAAATTGGTGGATCTATTACAGTATCTGTATACTTCCGCACTTGGTGAGAATCATGGCAAAGATCATTTGAAATGATTATTACTGCCTCTGCTTCTACTTTATTTTCTATGCAATGGTAGACAGCCAGTGGAAACAAATGCATAAATTATCTTATCATAATATAATATCACACTTATATATAATTTAGATGCGAGTCAAACACTAAATACTGTGCACCTGATGAAATGCCATAACATTGATGAACAATAGATCAAACAAAAAAGTCAGAAAGCAGTTTAGTGTGCTTTACTATTTTGTATCTAGATGGAATGTGACATTAAGCAGATAGTGCGAATTTTAACTGAGATAATAAAGTTTTAATTAAATAATATTTGAAAGTAAAATATTCACAAAAGTTGCTAATTAACCAAATACATAATTTTTTTACAAATTTTAGTTAGTGCATTTTGCCATCTGGTAGCAGAGTTGTATTGTAGTGTTGCCAATGTGTACTATTTTACATTTGTTTCAGATATTAGTTTGTGAACTGTTTGTTTATAAGGAACAGAATGTTAGGTAGCATTAAATTAGTAGGTTTTTAATCTTTTTTTTCCTTTATAGTATGAATTCCCCAAAACAATCTTTTGAGCATTTATGGAAATTGCATAAAATTCTTTTAATGAGCAAGAAACTATCTCATTTATATCTGAGAATTTTGTAAAAATTAGTTTTGTGTTTGGTTATTGACTTCCGGGTGGTTCATTTATTTTCTTCTTTAAAAGGATTCTATATATTATATAGCAATTATATTGAAGTATTTGACTGAATAAATTATTGTGTTTAATTGTAAGTCTAGAAAAGAGCATTTTGCTTTTGCTTTTGAGTTTACAGAGCATCTACACTGAGTTTTGTACTATTGATGAGTGCTGAGTTGTAGTGTGGAAGTGATTTTGGTAATTCAGTAATAATAATAATATTTATATATTTGATATAGTACCCCTATATTGATATCAATGTCCGCAGCACTTTACAGTAACTAAACGAAATGTAATAGATACAATAAAAAAGTCTAATGAAAACATGAAAGTATATGAAAACATGTAAGTTTTCAAAAAGCATGAAATTGTTAATGGCATGTAATGAAGATGAGAGGGAGTTCCAAAGATCTAGCATGGCCACCGAGAAAGCCGGATCACCTGTACATCTGGTTCTGGCTGTGGGACAGATGAGTGTAGGTGCTGTCGACTGCCGAGTAGAGCAGCCAGTGACATTGACAGTCACCAGATCTTCAATATATTTGGGTCCTGATTTGTGGATGGCGTTGTAGGTCAAAAAGAAGCACTTTAAATTGAATTCGTTTCTTAACTGCCAGTGCAACTGATAAAGTAGTGGAGATGTTGGTGTTCGCCATGGAGATTTGGTGACCGTGGAGAGTTTTGAACTCTGCAATCGGGATAGAAGTTTTCTGGAGATGTTTGTCAATACGGAATTGCAAAAATCAAGTCGGGTTATTACAAGGGCGATTACAAGATATTTGATGCAATTGGATGGGAGAACTCGAGATATACTATGTATTTGACGCAGCCAAAAGATGCATGACTTACAAACTGAAGAAATGTGTTCTTTGAAAGAGAGACATGAATCAAAGGTTATTCCTATGTTACGAGCTGTTTGAACTGGTGCTATGGAATCGTTATAATAAAAGTAACATTTGTAATAATGTTTGGCTGGGTCATCCTAGTTACCTGCAATCCAAGATCACATTTGATATTTTTAATTTCTCATTATTGTTACTAAAAATCTTGAGTAATAGTAGTTTGTTACTTTAAAATCATTTTTCTAAAAATGTTTTAATAACATACTTTGAAACAACTAGTAAAAGTGAAGATTAGCATTTAATGTAAGCTGAGCAGAAAATGATTTGTAGATTGTTTGACAATTTTTACCATTATACTGAATTCTATTATCATTTGATTTTGCATTTCTTTTATTCTCAATTATAAAAAAATATTTTTTTTGTGGTTAATAATTATAAACAGATCCTTCATAATAAGTAATACATATTGTCAACATAACTAGACAATATAATAAAGGCAATAGAAATGTTTAGGTCTTATGTAATATTTTATTTATAAAGGTACTAATTGTGTTTGTTTCGTGTATTTGTAAATTATTATATTTATGTATAACAATAATTGTAAATCATAGAATAAATTCAACTGATATTTTCTTATTACATTGATTGTCTTTACAGACTCCAGTTAGTTTTAAATAAACAAACTTTTAATATAATCATTAACAAATGTTAAAGCATTTAACACATGAAGCAAAATGCATTATTTTACAATTCTGTACTTCACCACTAGATAAAAGCCTTGAAACTGTTAGGTTGTGTTATTGTCAAACAGTGTTTTTTAATGCTTAATGCTGTCTCATTGTTCTATATATTATATAAAATGTTTTTTCTTTTACATCTTTTAATTCATCCATCAATTCCTTTTAGGATGGATTTTCGCTATCTTCATATGCGAAAATAATGTTTAATGACACATCAATTCGTGTAGAACGTAAGTTAATTGTTGCCTGGTTTACCATGAATATTAATATTGTCCTGTTCTGTAATATTTTGGTGAATATTGTTTATTTTTTTGCTTTTGTTTATTTCACATAGTTTTTTGCACTCCGAAACTCAAAGACAGTAATTTGAAACTTGATGTTCAGTGGATGCTTCAAATATCCCAGTGTGCCGATGAGTTTGCAAATATGAATAAGGTGAGAATATATTAATTATTACAGATTTTCATATTAATTAACAAGTATGAGATGTGATGTTTATTAGATATTTCAATACCTTAATTACTTAGTAAGTCAATTCAAAAAGTGGTATAAGTGGTATCATTTTCACCACTATTATGTCAATTTGATTCAGTTGGACATTATAATGCAGTGATTTGTCTTCAAGATTGTTAAATATTAGTTTCTAAATTATATCTTGATGTTAATTGTGTAAAAAATATACACCTCTGAACTTAGTCGATTATTTTATAATATACATATCTTTGGCTTATTCGCCATAAAATTGAAAGTAAAAAAATACTATAAAATACCAAAAACGTTAAAAACAATTACTTTAGATAAAACATATCATAACACCTATCGCTTTATATAATCACTAATATATAAATTATAGTATATGTATGTTATGTGTTATTATTTGCAATTAAAGTACTTTCAATTAGTAATTTTGTTACATTTTTAAATAATACTTTTAGAATGCAATGTACAATATAACAATAATGCATTGATTTTGAAGGCAACAATAGGCTTGCAGCTGAAGCCGCGTCTATTAATATTGTATCTAATATATTGATTTACGTATATCCTATACGTTTTGTTCAAAAGCCGGCAACAACGGTTATTGTTGCCGCCTTTTATTCATTACAAATTTGTTGTTGCCTTATGAAGTTAGATACAATACTTGCCTATAGTGAAATAAGCCCTCTATATTCTACGTGTACTGTATTTATCTTAATTCTGATTCTATGAATTTACCATTATAAACCCGTGCTGTGGTAAACATTATTCATGGCCTTTATGAATTGATAGGTTTTTCTTTATATATCTTAGCAACTGGTATTACACATTTGGTTACAATTGTGTTACATTTTTGTTACGCAATTGGTTAGTGCGTCTATTATCTTAAAATAAAACTTTCTAAAATTCTTTATACCACATATAAGTAAATATTATTATTATTAGTAGTAGTAGTAGTAAGAGGAAATCAACTTGGTATCAGCAAGAGTTTCCGAAACTCTAGTGTTTGACACCAGTTGCTAAGTAACATGGCGATAAACAAACTATACTGATTGGCCGCATAATGTACGTAATTATTTATTGGTTCAATATCATTCCTTTGTATTAAGAGATATTCAATAGTACATGACGTACAGCGTATTGCTCTGTACTATCACTGGCCTCTGCTCTCGAGGTCTACTAACTTAAGGATTTGCTTTGGTCCTATATTCTGACAGGAACGCGAGGTCGATTATTTCAGAGAACCGAACGTCAGTCAACTTCGTTCTGACATTGCAAAGGTGATTCAGTATAAGCTCTCCAAGGTGAAGCGGGTATCATGCGGCGTCACTTCAATTCATTTGGACGTAAGTACCTGTTTTTTTTTTAAATTATTCTATTGTCTAATTCTATCGTAGGCAGTGCATATACTACCTACTACTCTAATACAACTGTACCTATAGATTGTAGTAAGCCTATAAACTAAAGGAAAGTGTGATGGCGATCCGACGCTTCTCGAAAAGTTAAAATATCCCCTTTTAAATGTTCAGTGTGCCTACATTCTGTGTGCGTGATGCGACAAAATCGAAGTTGAATGTAAATTGATTTTCTTAATTATGCCTGCTCAGTATAATAACATTTTCCCGCATCTTTTTTAGGTGACAAGGTTGATTAGGCATTATTGATAATAATAGTAGGTATCTTTGTATTCTGCAGTTTAGGATTGGTATGTCCATGTTTTGTAGGCTTCCTCTATTTAATATTAAAATGCACACATACTGTTCCGCGTCGCTTCGCGCTTGGTGCTCCTCACTTTATAGGGCATTTGTTGAGCATTGGTCTTTATAAAACTTTGGCAAAAGCATTTTAAATGGCTGCTATATCTAATTATTTCATTAATAATTTTCTCTCACTGGTCAGGTACAAGTTTTGTGGCGTCTTTAGAATAACATAATTTAAAATTTCAATTTTTCTGAATAGATTCCACACATTTCGCAATGCGCTTGTTCCACAGGTGGAAACACTCCAATCCTGGTGTCCATTAGCCTAAAAAGTCTCCAATACAATATTCGTTTAAATTTATTTAAAGTAGACTAAAAAGCTTAATTATACTTTAGCTTAGGAAATGTCTACGTGTATTTACGGTAAACTACTTTATATGATTAGATTTAATCTTAAATGACTAATGACATAATTATTGTTAAATCTCTTTCAGTTGACTATGGACACTCCAGTGATAACACTGGTGAGTACTTCCTTCCAAATACTTTTATAGCTTATAACCATTATATTTCTGTCGCATGTATGTATTGCCAGTGTCCTAGTTTTAGATATTTCGAGATTTGATATTCAGTCCTCTCCGCTATTTCAGGCTGCGTCAAACGGCACCACTGTTCCCAGTGGTGGAAAGCTGGCAAGGTCAAAGCGAGAGACTAAAACTACTGTAACCAAGGTAAAGGGATTGAAACATAGAAATCAATCGTTGAAGACGGATATAACATCAGTCGATTTACGATTGTGAGCAATCTGTATAGCTTTCACCGGATTAAATATATTATGTAAACTATTTACATAATGTATTATGATTATTCATTTCTCTAGCAAAAGCAGTAAAACAGTATTAATTGGGAAATTACTTTATTCAATATTTTGCGATTTCAATGAAATAATTGTAACCCTGACGAGAGTAGAAGGGAACATACATGACATGAAACGATCTTTGCGGTAGCATTCTACTGATCTACATAATAAGTAGTAGATTCATTACTTTGTAAGTTGAAAACTTAGTTTATGAAATATTTCCTTTAGCAATATTATTCAATAATAACAATTTTATTTTACTTTATGAAAACATATTTTATTTTAAAGTATAGCTTTTTTATTAGCTCAGTAATTAAATCTCGATGTCAAGTATTTATAATTTGTTTTCCGAGTTAATAAGTTTCTTTCGATCTATTTATCAAGTAATATAAACATCTGTAAATATAAACATATAATAACTGATGATTGAAGAAAATGTAGATATGTACTATATTTAATAGAGAGGCATTAATTTGATTCAATTGAAAATGATTTTAACACGCTGCATTGATTTAGACATTTTTTATGTATATGCATAGCAGAATGGATTTACTTTAGGTAAAATGAACTTCGATATTACTCACTTATTCTTTTGAGTAGGTATGTTTATGTGTGATTGATAATTATATACCAGACTCCTTTGTTGACTCGATTGCAGGGCCCCGTGACTACTAATATCCCGTCCAAGAAAGTGGTCGTCACTACAAAGGGGAAGGAGGAGGAGTTGACGAGCGTAGGTTTCTTTTTAAAAAGAGCTGCAACATATAGTTGTGTTGGTGGAGTTACTTTAACTTCCAGTTATACCCCCCCCCCCGGGTGGGTACAGAAGGTTTCGATACACTTCTGGAATTGTATTCGCTCGAGGGGTTGGGTAGCAGGCGAGGGAATTCAGTTTTAGCATGTAAAATGGGCATTCCTTGGTAATTCTTCTGTAAGCTTGTTCAACCATAGAAAAAATGTTTATTGTATTCATTATTTTATGATATTTAATATTTAATTCAAACGATAGTTTCATTTTAATGCCTAATAAATGCCATTTGCTATAAATTTGGTTCGAGATATGTAAAACTTATGATACATAATTTATGAATCAAGTACTTTTCGTGTAGCCATTATACAATAGTACATATTTATAATGTTCACTTTACTTCATGCTGCATGCGTCACTAGTATTAAGGCTCATCTCACTATGACAATCTTAAGCTTAAACTACTAGACCGATAAATCAATAGCTCGATTGTGTTTAGTGAAATAATTGTATTTTCGACTTTTTGTTTACTCAATTTAGGTTTGCTAATCAATTGAAATGATAAGTTTTTCATATTCGGAAACAATGAAATATCAGCTAGGTATCTTTTGGTATCAATTATAAAATGTTATTAATTTTGATTATAATATAATATTTTATATTGTATTGTACATAAATTACTGAACTACTTTTCCGGGTAAATTCGGTTTAAAATATGAGCCGTGATACGACCTAATTTTCGTCAGAAAAACGAAATCTAAGAAATTGTTCTGTGTATTGTTGAATATAGTTAAATAATATATTTCCGTGATATATGTCGATTGTTTTATTGATTTGCAAAACAGAGTTATTTGAATTAATAATAATTATGAAAGGTGTTTTACTTAAAGTGGTGGCCTGTTTAGTCGAACTGGCTTACAAGGATTAATTGAGCAATATACATATATAACGAAATATTTAATTTTATGATAAAAATCGCATTTTGATATACCCCTTCCCCCACGTCTTTTGCTTTAAGAACACCTGTTTATTAACAAAAAATAGTTCAATTAATTTTATAACAACTTAGAGTTTTGATGATTCACTGTAGTCTATTAGCATTAGTAGTACGTAGGTGTATCACTCTGGGCATTCTCTCTGCACCCACCTCTCCCCTTAACTCTTCAGGGTTTGACAACGCGAACCTGGGACTCGGGCTCTTATCTCTACCTGCTTTCCATCAAATGTGTCGACGCGAGTACCCAGAACCCCTGTGATTTCAAGATTAAAGGTAGGTCTGTAGCATCGATCGGTGACACAGCATAGTTATGTATTACACATCGTGTGACATCCACCATGGCGCTTTATTTTTCAAAGACGGTTTTATTATGTATAGTAAGTCAGAGTGAAAGATAATTATAGATGTAGTATTATAAGCACGCTATGTCACACACTGATAGAATAAAAATCAATAAGTTAGTAACGTTACGACTCAATTGGATAAAACGAGTCTTTTAGCTGATGTTGCGTAATATTGGGTCTTTTACTCTTTAGGTGACTTATAAAATTGATGTTCGCATATTTTTAGAATATAATTAGCATAATAGTTTTAAGTCTTACATCCTCGATTTGGTTCGAAAGCTTGATTAATTAAGTGTTTTATTGAGATTATTTAGCGAAATGGACATACATAACATGACATCCGGGGGGTTGTTTTGGATACGGCAAAAGCTACTTACAAGTCGATGAAGCTATGGTAGTGTTGTCAAACTAACCAGTTTCTGGAAAGTGTGGACAGTTTTACACTTTACTATAACACTATCGAATAGCTATTTAAAATGTTATTTATTAGTATTTTAGCAATATCATCCATAGATAATAAGGAATTTAAACAGCGTTTATTGAAAATCGGAATTGTCTATAGGAAATTTGCATGATTTAATTGGTTAATATTGTCTACGTGAGTGCCGCAAAATTCAAAAATAACATTTGACCAAAAATAACAAAAAATCTAAACGTGTTAGAGGTGTGTAGTTTAATTGCTGAAACTGAAAGGGTGTTTAAAAATAGCGAATTACCTAGACTTGATTTGAACAAGAAATTATGCTGCATAATTACATGATTGTACAATTACCTTTGTACATATTTACTCTGTTGTTTCCCTTAAAACACCTCACATTCAAAGGAACAGGTTTACTCTTTATTTTTATATCTACAGATATTTTCAAGTTTAGTATAGTTTATACATTTTATTTTATGGTTGATTGAAATACGTGTATTACTATTATTGATTTCTATCTATTGTTTCAGCTTTTATTCACATGAAAAGTCGTTACGGATATCTGTCCGCCATCGAATGGCCATTTTTGATTGTAAGTTGTCCTCGTAACTTCTGCACATTAATACATTAATAATAACAATTTGTGTTACTGTATGTGTGTGATTATATCTTAGTGTGCATGTAACTAATCTGACGCTATATTTTTTCTCGATTTTACAAACTAAAAAATGAAAAATTTATTTTCCTATACATTGAGTTTTACATAAATTCTGTAAATTACATCGAGGTTTACTTCTCTTCTAGCTCTTCTATCCTCTCCACTTTTCTTCTAGCTTTTCTATCCTCTCCACTCTTTTCTCTTTTCTATCCTCTCCACTCTTCTCTTCTAGCTTTTCTATCCTCTCCACTCTTCTTTTCTAGCTTTTCTGTCCTCTCCACTCTTCTCTATCCTCTCCACTCTTTTTTTCTGTCCTCTCCACTCTTCTCTATCCTCTCCACTCTTTTTTTCTGTCCTCTCCACTCTTCTCTATCCTCTCCACTCTTTTTTTCTGTCCTCTCCACTCTTCTCTATCCTCTCCAC
>JAYRBW010013231.1:0-13162 GCA_036023295.1 Invenusta paracnida | reverse complement strand
TGAATGAATTTATATCTTTTAAAATTGTCTGTAGCTAACCAGCTTTTTGCCATTTTTGGCGATAAAAAAATATGTTATAAGAACCTCATAAGTTGAACTTTCAGTTAACATTATTGGTCGAGGTAACATTTTATGTTCATAATTTAGAATCAATAAATTTCTTCTGCCAACTACAAATTGGTGAAGATGAAATTATTTTCTATTCACCCCCATTGTAATCGGCTAAACCAATCAGAATTCAGTGAAACTACCTGTCAACCCATCCAATGAAACACTATAGAGCTGGTCTCTCTCTCTCTCTCTCCCTCTCTCTGGGTCCAACAGACACACAGACTGCACTCCAGGGGACCACCACGAGCACGCCGACACCAAGCCTCCCTTGTATCAGTCCCGTTGCCAGGATCACGGATGTGGAGAGTGTTCCAGCCCTCCCGGACGGTTTCGTTGTCATGCTAACTGAGACTCACGCCCCATTGACCAGCGTCACTCCAACGAAGCGTGACCGTAAGAAGTGAGTTAGATGAGTCTACTCAGCCTGTTTCCCCCTTTCAACTTGACCCATACGTAGCACAGTGTTGTGGTCAATCTTTTATCCATACTGGGGAAGGGAGGGACTCAATTTCACAGCTTTATAGCACTATTACATTCACTATTGGCACACAAAAATAGCTGATCATGTGACCACACCCTATTCTAGGAAATGAGTAAAGTATATCTTTCTCAAAATCAATAAAATTGGAATTCAGTCTCAAATGAATTGCTTTTACCTATTTTTGTTGTTGTAAGTAATTCCATAACTCCCGGATTTAGAAGGTCATAGGACATTTCTTGCATATTGCGTGATTGAATTCATTACCTGAGCTTTACATTTTGACTGGAAAATTTGCTTGTTTTATTGTATTTATTCTGTTTTTTGTTTACTTTTCGCATTTTAGTTCAATTTTATTCATAAAATAATGAGCCATAAAACAAAAAAATGTTTTCCCGTTTTTTTAGTCCTTGTTATTATTTCACGGGATTTTTCAATTGTATGTTTTTCTGCGATGATTGCATAATGTGTTATATTTCTCTTATAGCACACAGGAATATATGAAACATATTCTGCGGACTTATTCTGAAAGCACGGTTGATAGAAAGAAATTCCTTCTTGCCAGAATATTTATGTAATAATTAAATAGTAATGTTCAATGTTTTTGTTCAAACCTGTAGCTGGAAATTAAAAAAAAAGAGATAAAAATAGCACCTTAAATGTGTAATGTTGAGGCAGACATTTCTTTTTGTAATTATAAATTGAATGTAAGTACTTAAAATCTCTTAAAAAAGAAGAGATACAGCTAGAACACCATCAAATCATTCTCCTTGTTAACAAAATACTAAATGTCATGACATAGTTTTCGAGTAATTGCTCAAATAAGAATGCATGTTTTACATAATATTTACTGAGTGACGCAATTTACCGATGTTCTATTTATAGAGCATATTTTGCACTGAACTGAGGAATTCCCTTAAATTTATTCCATCTATGGCTTGACCAGTCTGTTAAATTTGTTTTTTCATAGCGATATTTTAAAGAAAATTATTTGCATTAATAATAGTCATTTTCTTTATTTTATTATTTACTACTTGATTTTAAATTATAATTAATATGTCTTCTGTTTTAATGCTCTATTTAAAATCAAACAGCGATAAGATAATCGCTCATTTCGAAGCTGTGTAATAATTTCCGGCTAAAAGAGTTTGTTGAGCTACTTCCAACCATTAGAGGGTACATTTTAAATTCAATATTTCCTATTTGTAGTCTGTAGGGGCTAGACTATTTGTTCGGTTCCCCATAAAGGGAGGAAGAGTGTTATACATCGTTAGAAAGCCATTTTGATGTCTGGATTCTAAATCAATATGACAGACATCACTATTTGGTAGCTGGAAGAAATATTGCAATTTTTCTGATTTTCCAATATTAAAAATAAGAACATTTTCTGTATTTTGTCTTAATTTTCATGAAAATGCATATTTTTATGAAAATAATGTTTCAACTATATTCCTAATAAAATGTTGCGTATCATATTGTTTATCTAAGGGATTTTTTAATAAAAAGCTGAAAAATAGTTTAAGATAGCTAACCAATCATTTTTAGCCAAAATAAGCCTTAAAATACGTTTGAGAACTGCTATTCATAATATGTAGCTCAAAAGTTATAATTGTGATTTATATATCTTATTTGGCTTTGCAATATGTAGAAAACACTTGAATAAACAAAATAATGTGCAACATTTTATTATAAATAATGGTTAATACATATTTTTTCATAAAAATATGCATTTTCATTAAAATTAGGTCAAAAATATTGAAAATATTACTTTCAATATCGGAAATCAAAAAAATGTAATTATTTATTCCAGCACCAAACGGGAATGTCAATATTATTTTTTAGAATCTAAACATTCATATTATTATGATATTATCGCAGTACCCAACATTTGGGTGCTTATTGCAACACGATTCGAGCGTTAGTGATAACTCTGGCTACTATTTTCCCGCCAATCAATATGCTAATGACGTCATAATATGATATAATCTCTTGCAGACGTCAGCCACGAAGAATCTCTTTGCCCAATCAGATCTGTCCTTTGCCCCAGCTCACAAACGATATCGAGGATGCTGTTGCCCTTGATGTAAGTCAATCCTCAGTTGTGTAGCTCCCTGCTCGTACTGGCATCGAAAGCCAGCCATTACAGAGCACATTATGTCTGTCCAAATCAGATATATATTTTGTTGTGTAGTTATTGTAGGTATATTGTAATTAATTTAATGGAGACTATATTTAAGTGATATGGTCGAAGTCCATAGTAATTGTTCGACAATAATATGATCTTAAATTGTTTATCTCATTAATTTGAATTTTGATGAATAAAAATGTTTGTAGGCAGGTTTAAAGTTTAACTAACTAACTAAATAGTTAATTTTTGTACTACTTGCTATGTCAGTAAAGAATATTTCCTTTTTTTGCGCTTGCACACTGATTATCGATGAGTCATACATTGTCACGTCCCCTTTATTTAACTCTCATTTCTGTGCCCCTCCACCGCAATATGGCCACTCTCCAAAATGCCAGGTATGGATAACGTGGACAGAGTTGCCTTCTCCATTTAAGTACAATTTATGTGGCATTTTATTTCTCAGTGCGCGGGGAAAACTGTGTTGAGGAAACGCATTTGGGTCACTTTGACTACTTCCCCCGCCCCCCCCCCCCCAGCGTCTTCTGGGTCGCATGTTGAACGAACCAGCACGCGTAGCCGCCAAGATCACCCAACAGATCTATTCGACACACCACAGTAATCAGCAGCCGGCTCTGCCTCAACACAAACCGGTCAATAACACTGCCGGTGGGCCATTCCTCACGCATGATGGCTCCCATGACAACAGCTTTATTGTCACTGAAGAGCAACAGAGGGATCCTAATGGCGGCGGTGGTCATTCTTCCTCTTACCCCAGTGATGACGCAATCGAGGAGGATGGCGAGTGGTTGCGACTAATCAATAATGTAGGTGTTTCCATTAATAAACCGACGTGATTATACTCTAATTAAATACAGTATGTGTTCATGTAATATAATGTATGTAAATACAGTACAATGCTATCAAAAAAAATGACGCTTCGTTTATCTTATGAGATTCAAATGGTAACCCACCTGAAATATAATATAATTAATGTAATAATCCTTATATAGTATTCGGATTCGGTAAGATGAATAAGTGACAAATTTGTCAGAATAAACTTATAATTAACTTTAGTCTATTGTTATTGATAGGAAGAATAATAAAGTAATTTTATTTCATGCTCTCAGTTTTATTTACAATGAGGATTCTTTAACTGCTTCACCCTTCTACTTTCGCTTGCACAGATGATAACGGACGATGAATTCTTGAAGTCCCTCTTTCCTGAAGATAACAGAATGAGGTCGTCCGGTAAGTTGACGTACTAGTTGTCCTCTTCTTTTTATAGATTTACAAGTATTACTGTAATATGTTGTATACTACTTTTAAAATTTAAAAGTAGTAGAAAATGTATTGAAATCATTTTAAAATTATTATTCTTTTAGCAGTTTTGCTCTTGATTACTTTTGTTAGCTTGATGAGCTATTTTGTAGTTTCCTATTTGTCATCTGTAACTGTTTTATTCACGTTTTTTCTACTTCCAGATAGCGAAATTGATGGAATTAGTAACCCAAAGTGAGTATGCATTGCCTGTCTAAACATACTAGTTAGATTATGATTTCACCGTTTATTTTAAAATTACTCGTTAATTTAAAACGTGTTTGTTTTATCGCAATTTTGTATGTAATTTAGATATTATATAAACATTCTTTTTGCTGTACTATATATAAAAAAAAAATTAATTAGTATGTATTTCCTTGTTTTGTATATCCTTGAAGTTATGTTTAGCTTAGCTTGTTTCTTCGCGCCTAGGAAACGCAGTCATTGTTGATATAGTGTTAAATCCCTAGATACTAGAAAGAAGACTTACGTGTTTAATCAATTGTTCTTTCAGCGCTTCTGACGTCATCTTACCGCCGATTGAAATCGTAGAAGTGGACACAGAAAAGGTAGCTTTCTCTATTTTTATGCTGTGTTAAGGAGGCATTTTTGTTGGGTCTCGAAATGTTAACAATTATGCAATAACCCAGCCTGCCAATCCACCTTAAATCCATTCTTCTACTTCAACAACTAATTCAGTTACACGGACCTTCGTGTGTGTGTGTGTGTGTGTACTTGTTAGGTTGAATCCAGTTTCAACACTATGCTAAGACGGCTAGTATGGCGGCTACACCCTATTCGTCCGGCCACAAAGGGTGAAGTATCATTTGGCCGCAAGAAATACTAGTGTGTAGTGCTTTCATCCTTCGGTGGTATTTTACCTATCGCTAAATAAAAAGGGGACTCGTATTTGTGCTCTAAAAACTGGCGGAGAAAGGGTGTCGCTAACGTGTTTTAAGAACTATTACCACCATACCGCTGTTTTGTAATATAACGTCATTAATCACCTAATCTTAGTATACACGGGTGCCGAGTTATTGTTATTATGATTGGAAAGTTAAATAGATCTATCTTAGATTTAAAGCAAGTTCTTATTTTTTACATTTGGGGTAAACATGTCGCTAAGTTGTTGCAAACATTTATACTGATCCGCACTTTCCTGTCTATCAAGCGTATCTTTCTGCTGTTGTATGGAACTGTTTGTAAGTATTGGGCGACTACTGAAGTCTAATGAGGAGAAAGGGGCACGCAAAATTCTTACAATTATCTATGAAATTAGTATGGCTTCTTTAATACAATTTCTGGACAGAAACTTTACTGATATACCAGAATATAGCCAATTTAGAGTTTGTAATGAGTTTTAATAATACGATTATTTTTTTACTAAAGCAAGATTTTGTAAATCTATTATCACTATTTATATATTTTCTATTTAAAATCGATACATTTATGGCCACTCGTTTGATTTCTATTTTCGACTGAGTAAACTATTAGTTAGTAAAATTTAATTGGCTATAATTAAATGTTACAGTTCTCAAAAGAAGTGTATTGTAATGCTTTTCTCTTTTTTGTTTTGTTTCAGCCGTTCACTTCAACGGCGACTCCAGTAAGTTCCCCTGTACCGCTTGTCATGGAGAAAGCGATCAGCGAGGATGCGGAGAAGGTGCCAACTCGAGTGGAGTCATCGATACTAGAGACACAGGTAGAAGAAGCTCAAGAATTCGACTCCTTTGTGGACGTTGTCTCGAGTCCATCGGGCGGGCTTGTGGAAGCAACCGAGGTTAGGGCGGTCAACGATGCGGAAGCACCAGAAAACAACGAAGTTGTTGTCATTAGCAACCGGGAGAGTGCTTCCAGTGCTTCAGTTGTCCAAGAAGAAGAAGTAAAATGCCAGTTGAGCCAAGGGAACTACCCCGAAAACGTTGCCCACAAGGAACGTACTTCGAGGAAGAAGACGACGAACGCCTTAGCAACAACTCCCACTTCACCTGGCAAGGCCATGCCTGATGCTGTGCGTCGTTCGGGGCGACAAAGGTCAAAGCCGCGCCTTTTCGTCGAGGAATATCGTCCTCAGCCGCCGAAGCAGCCGCTGCCTTCGTCTGAGACATTGTTGCTAGGAGGCGGGAGTTGTGCTCCTCCACAGCCGGCGTCGTTGCTGTTGCCAGTGCCACCGGCGAAGCGTGGACGCGGTCGACCGTGTCACAAAGAAGGCAGGGGTCGGGGGAAAGGTAGGGGTGGACGCCGGACATCGATGGGGCGAGAGGAGGAAATGATGCTATTGGAGCAGGCGGCTTCTCCGGATGATGACGTCATACGACCTACAAAGCGGACTGGTAGGTGTCACGTTAGCCTGTCGATTCTTGTGAATCCAGGAGGCTATAATAATTCCTAATACGGTCAATCAGTATATCGTTATCACATGTAATTGACCAATCAAATGAATGTTTGGATCTACTGTTTCCAATAGTAACACTATTCTTATTTGGCAAGAATACTGTTACCAATAAAAACACTGGATCCAAACATTCATTTGATTGGTCAATTGCATGTGATGACGATATACTGATTGGAAGCATATTTCCAGTGCAATTCAAACTATATCCAATGGTCAAGACACCTACCCTCTGACCAATATCTCCTCGCTGTACAGCAATTCGATAGAAATCCTCGACAGGCCCCAAAATCGAGTGGGGCACCAAATGGCCACCCATATCGAACCGAGGACCCGTCATACCGGTGGTGTCAACGGGGCGCATGGGGGCGTCTGCGGGTGCTTGCTTCAGAAGTCCGATTCTGGAGGGGGAGGGATTGAGTTGACAAAAAAAGGTTTAACACTAAGGTCCACCGTAAATAGTCACTTAGAAAGTCTTTGAAAAATGGTTGCATAAATAAAGTGGCATACAATTAATTATAATTCAAATGGTATCTAATTAATGAACTTTCTATTTTGATAATGCTTATATACTCTGCTTTGTTATTGATTTAAACATAAATAGATGTACATACATACAATGCCATATTTAGAAATTTAATTACTGCTTCTAAAAAGGTGGATAAAATAGAATAAATTGAATTTTATAAGAAAAATAAGTACGTGTTATATCAGAAAAAGTATATATATAATAATATAAACACCACTTTTAATATAATCATTATGTCAGAAAGATATTATCTACATGAATTTTCTCCAATACATATAACTTGCTATATATAATACGTATAAATGCTTAACAACAAATGGTTACGCAGCAAAATGTCGAGACAGTTATCATGTATCGTTATATCAATTACGTAAGCTGCGCAAACACCACACAATGTCAATCATCTGCATACTGACATATGAAGTCTCCATAGAGGCGAGAATTGGTATCAAATGACCCACTCAGCAGATGAGGAGTCACTGAATGAGGTCATAGATATTACAGGATATGTTTTGTTGTTGATGATAATGTAATAAACGAATAGTTTCAGAATGAAACGTTTAGTCGAAAGAGTGAGAGATATAATGGCACTTTTAGAATAAAAAGAACGAGTTTAAAAGATGCATTTATTTGAATGGGTGTTCCTCTTTATTACGAAATTATTAGAAGCTTCGAACAATGGCATCGAAAACATACAAAATATCAAATGTGAGCAATTTTGTGAGACATACATTTATGCACAAAGTAATTCACTAAAATGTGAGAGTTTAAAATACTATTCCAATTTTAGTCGATGACAAACTTCAGAAAGAATACATATTTATAAATAAAATTTATTTTTAATAAATTATGCATGATCCATGTACAAATCCAACAAAAACAGGGGTGAGTTGGCACATCCTATTAACTACTAAACTATATTAACACTTATACCGAAGCTATACTCATCGAATGTTTTAGTGGTAATCTAAATTTTCTATGACTACTCTTGTTTCACACAAAATTAACAATTTTAACGTGCTTGCGTCATAGTATAATTATCAAGTAAGTGATGTTTCCTATATTGGGAAGTTTGTCT
The DNA here is from genome assembly GCA_036023295.1 of Invenusta paracnida. NCBI lineage: Eukaryota > Metazoa > Platyhelminthes > Proseriata > Coelogynoporidae > Invenusta > Invenusta paracnida. The sequence goes on along the minus strand of JAYRBW010013231.1, from coordinate 5,129 downwards.
AATATTTCAGTTACCAGTTAAAGTATTGATTTCTTTTTTCTTTTGCAAAGTACAGTATTCTGTTATTTATATATTAAGAAATATAAAATAAACAAAGGATAACATGTTTAATACAAAATACCAGTGCGAAATAATATTAAAAGATCTGTCCAAAAAGAGCTCTTCTTACCCCGATTATAACATGAGGCTGATTTAATAAAAAAACAAAGTATAATACTATTTTAAACAACAAACTATTGCTGCTATAACTAAAGAGAATTGATTAAACAAGTGTACGCGTCTGAAATACTAATGCAAAGGTACCAAATATATAATAACGTATACAGCAATTAAATGATTTATTCGTTTTTGTTTTTAGATAAAATGATCCGTAACTATCGTATGAAAAAGAAATAAATGCAAGACTCCCTCTGATATTATTCCAGAGCTACAAACGTAATCAGAAAAGAAAAACAGATAAAAAGTTTAAAATTCTTTTTCGTTAATGATTAACTCATTACTGTAAAACTCCCCGTCAAGTACTTCCTTCATTCACATCTAGAAGAATTACTTGTTGAATATATTACGCGAGCATCTGAAATACTTGTCATAGGTGTTATACTCTTAACAAAATCTGTACATTTTCGTTTGAACTATCATTTCCAAATGAAGTCAAGATACCTCCTAAATGGTTAGACGAAGAACAAGCTGGTAGAGTTTGGTTTACGACATTTCTAAAAAGACATCCGATATTATCCATTGGAGTGATATAGAAATTAATTAACAAAGGTTGTACATACCTGGCTATGTATTTCACCTACAAGTGTGTTTATCAATGCCTATATTTTGATATTACAGCGCTAACTTACCCAGACCACTGTGTCAAACCATTAAAAATACAAAGTTAAACAACAAAACATTAATATTGCAAAAACGTCGTAAAAGTAAAAAATAACAAATATTTTAATCTTTCAATCACGATACTGAATTAAAAAATGTAGTAACTTGTATAATTTGTCTTCGTTTGTTTTCATTACCAATCAGTGTAAACAGGCCTTTATATGTCATAAACAATGATATGCGACAAAAGTTCACCTTTTCATTGGTGGCTTCCTGTCTTTTTCCGGAATCTCTTTTAGCACCGCGATGTTCTGAATTTCTGTGGACTCTGAGGAGATATTAGCTTCTTCTTCGGGGACAGTCACCTTTGCAGAGTGTTAGAAGATAAGTACGGAAAACATTATAACGCTTTGGAAGAAGAATATTTGCACAATGTGTCACAGACAAAAATAATATTATAAATGGATAAGTGATAAATAGCAGAAAAAAATGGAACAAAATTCTGTAATAATAAAACAAGCATAAAAAATTAATTTGTGTTATAAAATTTAAAAGTAAGTAATAATATATGCTTATTAATATTGCTTTTATTTAATTTAGAGAAACTACGAATTTCCATTTATTACAAATTAATGTAATTAGCAAAAATATTGAAGCAAATGGAGAAACTAACATTCTTGAGTTCTTCGTCAGTAATGAGCAAACGTGCCAAAGCATCGTCAAAGATGACCGCTTTTCGTGATTGAAGCTCCTCTTCGCGACCATCTTCGGAGAGAGCACCTTTCTCAGGTGTACCATCTCGTTTGTTACCTTTCCCCTTGGACTTGTCTGTAGGAGTAAAATGTTGTGATAGTTGAGGAGAGGATAGGAGAGGAGAGGAGAGGAGAGGAGAGGAGAGGAGAGGAGAGGAGAGGAGAGGAGAGAGGTGGGAAGAGGAGAGGAGATAGAGGAGAGAGGAGAGAGGAGAGAGGAGAGAAAGGAGAGAGGAGAGGAGAGGAGTCGAGGTGAAAAAATCCTCTCGAGACACATACAAAAGCGGCAAACTCCAGTAACCATAAGAAAAGAAAGATTAAATATGAATTGGGAGTCGATTTTCGTACAATTCTTCATCAGGACAAAAAGAAATACAACTACTATATAATTTATTGGAACATGAAACGTCTTTCAAATTACTATTACGATTGTAAGATTGTAAGACTATCATTAATAACAATATTTATGTATGTTATATAACAATAACAAATATCATCAATAACAATTAACTGTTAAACCAGAAAGACGTTAAAACACAATAGATATAGTGAATCATACTGGATAAAACTCGTAATGAAACCCCAGGGCTGTGATTCTTACACTTCAGAATATGTTTCAGCTCTAATCTGTGGCGATGGTTACTGGATTTAGTGGTGGTATAAATATCCAGAACAGAAATGTTATTTATTGACGCATGCGACTTTTACGATATGATTGCTAATTAAATATCAGAATTTACAAAAACATATAATGCCAGAAAAGATTAGCAACATGTTTCACTGCAACAAACAGTGAAACAATTATGACGAGTTGTAAGTCCATTTATACATGATATATACAATCAAATACTTTAACTATCTAATAATCGTTTGATTATATCATTTAATATGTAGAATATTATATTGTCTGTTGTCACAATTTTCTTTGTCTAATGATATTTTGTTGTTACAGTGAAACATGTAACTTACAAAAAACACGTTTTTCGACTTTGTTTTGCTTTTATTGGTCAATTGAATCCACTCTCCAATTAGTGTCAGAACTTTTCTGGGTATATGTAAGTTAAATGCTAAAAGATAAAGCAATGTTTTACCGACATAAACCGGACCAATGCTGAAATAAATCGCACCAGTACTGCCACAGCCAAACTTTTATTAAAACTGTCAAATTACTCGAAGTGACCAGTAAAATAATTACAAAAATAAACAAATTTACAATAAATAGACATCAAAGACTTGAAATCTAAAGTCCTAATTAATGCCTAAGGCGATGGTGTACCATAGAATATATGTAAGTCATTACCTGGGTCCCACATGCCAATCTAATCCTTATTATTCAGTGACGAAATTAGTTTAAATTACTTCCCGAGAGAGAGAGTAAGATAAGATCCGCAGATTCCTGTGTCCAGGCGTTAGAAAATAAAAGACTTAGACGTCAGAAAGTTGTTAAAGTTATTATTTTCACAAGATGGATGTCAGTCTTGAAATGAATAAAAAGGAAAGTATGAAAGGCTACGTAATTAGTAAACTTCCTTTTTTCTATTGTCAGCTCAGCAAGGGCCTCTGTATACATATATGGCATAGTAGAAGTCTAAACATTTTAATAGCGGATCGCAAAAATAACTTTGATGTGTTAGAGAAACGGTTCTTCATCGTCGAGAAAGAAGAATGCAAATATTGTCCACAATAGGATTTGCAGAAGACATCAACATAATAAGAAGATTAGATTTTGTAGAGGCAGGAATCTCAAATAGTTTCTTCTAGTTATGGATGACATGAATAACTTTTGTAGTGAAAACATAGAGCTGAGGAAAGATCGGTGAGTTCCATAAACAAGGCATAAATCGTTGATTGACGTTTAAGACCCGATCCTGAATTGATAGGCGTTGTGAATGGAAGGATTGGGGTAACAGAAAGTCTCCTCTAAAAGGATAGAGAATCAATATCTTCAGGGTCATCACCTATACAATTCAATAAATTAGAATTTAGAAGATGATCCAATTGGGAAGATTCACCGAGAATGAGATAGCGTTATCTTTCTCAATCGTTGATAGTTCGAAGGTTTGAAAAGTGGAAGAAGCCAGCCATAAATGAGATTTACACAAAACAGTAGTTCATTTATGATAATAAAATGACTCAAAACATAGATAATCACGATATAAATGTCAATAATTAATCAGATACACAATTAAAAAATATGATTTATTAGTGTTGTGAATATTCGAGTTAAATACATAGCAATGGGGATGAAAACACAAAGCAACGTCTCTATGCCGCACTAAAAGTACTTAACATCTTATTATTAAAGCAGAGTAATATACATATGTATGTATTTAGTCATTGAGCAATATTTAGTAGCTAAAACATAACTAACTAACATAGGAGACTATATTGAGTAAATGAACTATAATAAGTATAATAATTATTAAAATATTATGTACATAACGGATATAACATACCTTTTACTTGCTTACTGTAACAATGAAACATTATAAAATTGGGTTTGAATCATTAAAGTAGCCATGATAATAAGTTTATACCTACCCAAAACTAAAATAATAAATTATGCATTGACATTTAGTTTTAAATTGAGAAATATAACAAAATGATAATAGATAAATTCTGAATTACCATTTAAAAGCTATAACAAGCTCTAAAATTAATAGCAGAAAAAACTCTCCTATTAGAAGTAAACAGCTAACAAATTCAGAATTACAATAATGCCAAAGAAATAATCTCAATGTATCAACGAAAATAAATATGTCTTTAGAAATGTGAAACCGGAATCTGTTTGTTATCTTCCGGAACTCATAAGTTCAAGTATACTTAATCACCAAATGCTTTATTATAATCGGAAGTGGTCTATGATTTCTCCAGTAACATTCTTGAATCATACAAAGTGTAGTATCATCGTCAGGAAATGACAAATTAGCCAAGAAATGACAAATAGTGTCACACCTATTAAGAGCTATATTATATAGTTATGTCGACATATTTGTGAATTTCCCATTTTTGTTACTGCAGCTTATTATTTTACAAGTTTAAAACAGGCCTCGAGTTTTACAATATTCCTTACAAATACGTCTGCAATACCATTTAATAGAATAAACATGAAAGTAATCCTTTTGTACAAACACACAAGAAAAATTACACAAAACTAGCAATACGAGTATATACAAATATGTAAGTAGAAAAGTTACATAAAGTCCTTACACATTAAATCTAATGATTTTTTAAGAAAATGAGCGCAATAAATCAATCAAATCAATAAATTGATATTAATAACAAATGAGGTTTAATCAGAACATCATTATTTAATTATAAATTGAATACATATGAACACCACTTTGAGATACATTTTACACATAATTGTCATTAGTTATTATATTTATAAATGAACTCTTTCTTGTATTTTATCTTATACGGTCAATCAGTATATCGACATCAGATATAATTGATCAATCAAATGAATGTTTGGATCCAGTGTTTCCAATAGTAACACTATTCTTATTTGGCAAGAATACTGTTACCAATAAAAACACTGGATCCAAACATTCATTT